>BPTQ01000004.1:295667800-295734203 GCA_019973895.1 Chrysanthemum seticuspe
TGTCTTAATTAGCTTTCAACCTTGTATTTTCAAGCTTCATGATATTGAAACCAAGTTATTTAGTTAATGTAATTCAGTTTGATCCTTTAAATCAAAGTTTCATTTCATTTGCTAATCTTATGTACACTGTTTTAAATTTCAAACTTAAACTCTTGTATTCAAAGCTTCAATAAGCTTTATTTAAGCTAAAACAAACTTATTTAAGCTTAAGATAGCTTTTTGTAAGCTTGTTATTCAGTTTCAATCAAGATTGGACAAAAGTCAACAAAAGTCAAACAGAGAAGGACATTTGGTTAAGCAGGGTTGGAAATGGATACAGGGTGTTGCAGAGAGTTGGTTTGGGTTGGAAATGGATTAGAATGGTAGTGTATGATCTGGTTTAAGCTGCAAACATAGCTGGACATTTGTGAGCTACCTATTCTAATTTTTACTTTTTATGCAGTTTCATATTGTGCTTATTTTTCTGAATCTTTGGTCATTAAGTAGGTTTAATTAGTAGTAATTAGCATATTAGAGTTAGTTTAATTAATAAAATGAGTTAAACCAGTGGTTAGTGTAGTTTAAATTCACAAAACAGTTTAAAAAAGTGTGTTTGGATTTGGTGCTTAAACTGTCCCAGAGACTAGCTCAGTGGTTTAATCTGTGGGTTCATGTTTGTTTAGTCTATTTGTGTTCATATCTGTCTTAGTCTTTGCCTGCAAAACACCCAAAGTCAAAAGTACCATTAAATTTGTCTAAATCCTTATCTGTTGTGATCTTGAGAATCCAAAAGCTTGTTTCATGTTTGGAAATCAGTAGAATAGCTTGTACTAGTTTCATTTAACCATATTACATCAACATCAGTTAACAAATTAGGATCAAAGTTGGAAAAAGTCAAAACTTCTCAACTGTCAAAAAGTCAAAAATATTGAAAAAACCAGTTTTGGGCCAACTAGCAAGATTTTTCACAGGCTCATCTCTGGGCCAAATCAATTCAAAATTTGGGTTTTATAAGTTCCCTTGCTCTAGTTTCTTATCAGTATTTTTGTTTATTTTTGTTAATTTTCTAAAGCACTCAAACAGGCTCATCAAGCAGGGCTTATCTGCCCTGCTCACAAGCTCAGTCAAAGCTGAGAGTTTCTCAGCTTATTGCTAAGCCTGTCCAGAGCTCCACAGAGCTTCTCTAGGGGTGAATTTTGGTTTGAAGGAAACTAGCCAGGTCTAGTATAGTTTCCAGCTTTTGATTTTCAATTTAAGCTTATTAATAAGCAGTTGTTTAGGCTCAAACTTGGTACCCTTAACTGTTTTTTGCACTAGAAGTTCAACAAGCCAAATCTGTTGAATTAGCTTATCAGAGGGTAAAGGTTGTTGAAATAATTTGCATTTGGGTCATTTTAACATAACAAAGCTTCTGTGTTCAGTTGGTTTCCATTGGGTACACTTTGGTTTTTCCAAGTGCTTATTTCATAAGCACTAGCATAGCAGTTTCAAAATCTTACACATAAGCACATGTTTTTCTATTTTTCTTAGATTCTAGATATTAAATTAGACTTTTCCTGAAATTTTCATAATTTTTCATAACTGTTTGCTATTTTTCTTAATTAAAGACAGTTTTTAGGTAATTTTAAATAGCTTTTAATACAATTAAATCAGAAAAAGTTCAAAAAAATAATTTTTCATTTTTATTAAGTTTAGATAAATATAAAAAGTAAAAAAAGTAATTTTCCAGATTTTTCATAGTTTATTTTGTAATTTTTAGTAATTTAATTAGTTTTTAATAGTTTAAAATTCATAAAAAATAGAAAAATAATCAGAAAAATATAAAAATAGTTTTGAAAATTCTTTTTTGTTATTTTAGATTTTTCCAAGTCTTAATTTTATTTTTCTAGCTTTATTTCTTATTTTCTTGTAATTTAGGTTATTATTAATTAGTTAAAAATAGTTTTTAATTAATAATAATTAGATAATTAGTTATAAAAATAATTTTCTTTTTCTATAAATTTTCTTATATCATTAGGTTTGTAAAAATATCATTTTCATATTTTTAGGATTAATATTGTGTAAGTTTCACATTTTTATTTGTACTTCACGTAGTTTTTTATTCAGTTTTATAAAAACAGTAAAAACAAAAACATCATTTTGCAAATAGTGATAGCGTTTATTTAATAGATTTTAACTTTTTAATTTCCTTTAATCTCCTGTAGTTTATAAAAACTCAAAATACCTACTGATCACTATCCTTAGTGGTTATTCGACATCTGATTGTGTTAAACACCAGTCATCCTCCGTGGGACTTAACGACCCGGGAATCCACTGTATTCTCCTGATCTAAATTGCATTTGGTGTGTGAGCTGTTTTAAGTTCCTTACGGCTGGTCATTCACAAGTGATCAGCTCGCGTGAGAAAACTTGACGGTTCTGCACCGATCAACCTTCGAGCTCAAAACCGGGTTACTTAATCTGGTAACCCAAAGCCAATTCTATGGTTTTGAGCGGGATGATCCTCATGCACACATTCGATGGTTTAACAAGATTGCATCTACCATCAAATACAAGAATGTCGCACATGAAGCTATCAAGCTTCTTCTGTTCCCATTCTCTCTAGAGGGACAAGCCCGGAATTGGCTTGAGAAACAACCCCCTCGTTCTATTGAGACATGGGAAGATCTAGTCACCAAGTTCGTCAACGAGTTCTATCCTCCATCCCGAACCACAAGTCTTAAGAATGAGATAATGAAATTTTCTCAGAGATTTGATGAATCATTCGGGGAGGCATGGGATCGTTACAAAGAATTGCTCCGCAAGTGTCCACATCATGGTTTTACCGAGTTAATGCAAATGGATACTTTCTACAATGGTCTGAGACAAGCTGACCAAGACTCTTTGAATGCCTCCGCGGGAGGTAATTTCCTTAGCAAAACCACAAAAGAAGCCTTACAAATC
The DNA here is from genome assembly GCA_019973895.1 of Chrysanthemum seticuspe. NCBI lineage: Eukaryota > Viridiplantae > Streptophyta > Magnoliopsida > Asterales > Asteraceae > Chrysanthemum > Chrysanthemum seticuspe. The sequence goes on from BPTQ01000004.1 coordinate 295,670,722, forward strand.
ATTGAAAACAAGTCCCAGGTCCGTTCTTTCCGCACAAAGACATATCAGACTCAGTCTAATGCTGGACCTTCTACTTCATCTCCTGTGAGCACATCTAGCACCGATGCTAAGATTGATAAACTCACAGATATTGTTCAGGCTTTGGTTCTTGCTAACCAAAAGAAAGTCACTTTCACTCAAACACCATCACATGGTGAAGTGAAGAAAGTTGAAGTTTGTGTTACTTGTGGTGGTCCTCATGCATACTACAACTGTACTGCCACAGATGGTAGTCCGTTTGAAGCCAATGCTATAGCCGGTACTTCACATCAAGGAGGTAATCAATACCGTCCTCAAAATGAACCAAGCTACCGTGCTAACACTTATCAGGCACCACCCGGTTTTAACCAGAATCCTAACCGGAATCAGAATCAACCTAGAATGAACCAAGGTTATCAAAACCAAGGTAATTTCTATCCTGGACCCAATCAAGGTTTCCAACATCAAGGAAACCTTAATCAAAACAATTTCAATCGAGGGAATCAATTTCAGGGGAATGTGACTCCTAATCAAGGGAATTTTCAACAACAAGGTCATAATCAAAACATCCGACCTCAGAATTTCCCTCCACATCCTCCAGTACCATCATCTGATGAGTTATTGAAGCAGTTCATGAAATCCCAAGATGAAATGAACAGGTTGTTGGTCAGCCAGATTGCTGATCTCAAGAAGTCTTTAAATGATCAACCCTCGGGCTCAGGAAAACTTCCGAGCAACACGATCGCTAACCCGAGGGGCGATGCTAAGGCGATCACAACCAGAAGTGGTGTTTCATACAATGGACCCGCTATTCCTACTACCTCTTCTTCTTCTCTCCCGAAGGTAGTGGAAGGTGGACCTGAGGCAACAAAGGATAAGGAACTTCCTGTTAATAACGGAGGAACCAACAATGTCCAGCCTCAAGTTGTCCAGAAACCCAAGTCTAATCCAGGAGTTGTTTTTGAACCACCTGTAGCTCCCGTTGAAAATATCAAATCCAAATCTTCTATTCCTTACCCATCACGTTTGAATGAGCAAAAGCTCCGCGAGAAATCCAGTCATCAAATGGACAAATTTTTTCAAATTTTCCAAGAACTACACTTTGACATAAGCTTTGCGGATGCTATCATGCTGATGCCCAAGTTTGCATCAACTCTCAAACACATGTTAAGCAACAAGGAAAAGCTGTTTGAAATGGCTAAAACTCCTCTTAACGAGAACTGCACTGCAGTTATCCTGAAAAAGCTTCCAGAAAAGCTTGGAGATCCTGGAAAATTTCTCTTACCTTGTGTATTTCCAGGAATGGTTGAATGCTTTGCCCTAGCAGATCTTGGTGCAAGCATCAACCTGATGCCTTATTCAGTATGGAAGAAACTTTCTCTTTCGGAACTTACTCCTACATGCATGACTCTCGAGCTTGCAGATCGTACAATATCCCGTCCTCTTGGCATTGCCGAGGACGTATTTGTGAAAGTAGGAAAGTTCCATTTTCCAGCTGACTTCGTGGTTTTTGATTTTGATGCCGATCATCGGGTTCCTCTCATTGTTGGTCGAGGATTCCTGAGAACGGGCCGTGCTCTCATTGATGTATTTGAGCAAGAAATCACATTACGTGTTGGTAATGAAGCTGTCACCTTTAACCTTGATCAAACTTCGAGGTACTCCGCAAACTATGATTCTGAGTCGGTTAACCGAATAGATATCATTGATGTTGCTTCTGAAGAGTACTCTCAAGAAGTTCTTGGTTATGATCATAATTCTTCGAGTGATAATCTCACTCATTCATCTCAACCTATCATTGCCAATTCTACTCCTTCTCTCACCCCATTTGAGGAAAGTGACTTCATCTTAGAAGAGATTGAAGCTTACTTATCTAGTGATTCTGTACCATGGGAAATTGATCACGCTCCCATCGACATTGAGGGGGACATACTTCTCATTGAGAAGTTGCTTAATGATGATCCATCATTATCATCACTCCCTCCCGTCGAACTTCATAACAAGGAAGTCAAGTCAGTTGAGAAAACTGAAGAATTTCCTGAAGTCGAACTTAAGGACTTACCACCTCATCTCGAATATGCATTTCTTGAAGGTGATGATAAATTACCCGTCATTATTGCTAGAGATTTGAGTATAGATGAAAAAGCTGCTCTCATAAAGATCTTGAAGTCACACAAGCAAGAAATTGCTTGGAAACTCTCCGACATTAAGGGTATCAACCCTGAATTTTGTACTCACAAAATCTTGATGGAGGATGACTTCAAACCAGCAGTTCAACATCAGAGAAGAGTAAATCCAAAAATCCATGATGTTATCAAACAAGAGGTTATCAAACTTCTTGATGCAGGATTGATTTACCCAATCTCAGATAGTCCTTGGGTAAGCCCAATTCATTGTGTTCCTAAAAAGGGTGGCATAACTGTTGTCACAAATGAAGAAAACGAGTTAATTCCAACTCGATTGGTTACGGGATGGCGTGTTTGCATTGACTATCGTAAGTTGAATGACGCTACCCATAAAGACCATTTTCCTCTACCCTTTATGGACCAAATGCTTGAGAGATTAGCAGGGAACGAATACTATTGTTTCCTGGATGGTTTCTCGGGTTATTTTCAGATCCCCATTGATCCAAAGGATCAAGATAAAACTACATTCACATGACCATACGGAACTTTTGCCTATAGACGTATGCCTTTTGGCTTATGTAACGCTCCTGGCACGTTCCAACGATGTATGATGGCCATTTTCCACGACATGATCGGGGAAACAATGGAGGTGTTTATGGATGACTTCTCGGTCATTGGGGATTCATTTCAAACATGTCTCTCCCATCTAGATAAAATGCTCAAACGGTGTGAAGACACCAATCTTTGTCTAAACTGGGAGAAAAGCCACCTTATGGTCAAAGAAGGCATAGTCTTTGGCCATAAGATTTCAAAAAATGGGATTGAGGTAGATAGAGCAATATTCGATGTTATTGCTAAATTACCTCATCCTACTACCGTCAAAGGTATTAGGAGTTTTTTAGGTCATGCCGGTTTCTATCGTAGATTTATACAAGATTTTTCTAAAATCGCCCGGCCTATGACCCATCTTCTTGAAAAAGATGCTCCTTTTATCTTCTCACCCGAGTGCATCAAAGCTTTTGAAACATTAAAGAAAAAGCTTACTGAAGCACCCATTCTCGTTGCTCCCGACTGGGACTTACCTTTTGAGCTCATGTGCGATGCAAGTGATTTTGCTATCGGTGCAGTCTTAGGGCAACGTAGAGCTAAGCATTTTCAGCCTATCCACTACGCAAGTAAGACTATGACTGAAGCTCAAACTCATTACACCACCACAGAAAAAGAGCTATTAGCTGTGGTGTATTCATTTGAGAAATTTCGGCCATACTTAATCTTGACCAAATGTGTAGTGTATACGGATCACTCGGCTCTCAAATATCTCTTTGCAAAACAAGATGCAAAGCCGAGATTGCTCCGTTGGGTTCTCCTCCTCCAGGAATTTGATATCATCATACGTGATAAAAAAGGAGCTGAGAACCTGGCTGCTGATCATCTGTCCCGATTAGAGAACCCTCACCAAGATGTTTTCGAGAAAAAGGAAATAAATGAAACATTTCCTCTCGAGACACTCAATGCGGTTTCTTTTCGTGGAAGCTCTTCTACCCCATGGTTTGCTGACTTTGCAAATTACCATGCGGGTAACTTCATTGTGAAGGGATGTCGACCCAACAGAAGAACAAATTCTTCAAAGATGTTAAACATTACTTCTGGGACGACCCCTACTTATTCAAAATCTGTGCGGATCAAGTCATCCTACGGTGTGTTTATGGACAAGAAGCTCTTGACATTCTCAAAGCTTGCCATGCTGGACCCACTGGGGGCCATCATAGTCCAAACTATACTGCCAAAAAGGTGTTTGATTCCGGGTTTTATTGGCCCACAATTTATAAGGATGCCCACGATTTTGTCAAAGCCTGTGACATCTGGGGTATTGACTTTATGGGGCCATTTCTATCATCTAGAGGAAACAAGTACATACTCGTGGCTGTTGACTATTTATCAAAATGGGTTGAAGCAAAAGCTTTACCTACCAATGATGCCCGAGTTGTTGTGAAGTTTTTAAAATCTCTTTTTGCCAGGTTTGGAACTCCGAGAGCGATAATCAGTGATCGTGGTACACATTTCTGCAATGACCAATTTGATCGTGTCATGCAAAAGTATGGTGTTACCCACCGTCTCTCTACTGCATACCACCCCCAAACAAGTGCGCAGGTGGAAGTTTCAAACCGTGGTATTAAAAGAATCCTTGAAAGGACAGTAGGCGAAAATCGTGCATCCTGGTCGGATAAACTGGATGACGCACTCTGGGCCTTTCGTACAGCTTACAAAACACCAATTGGGTGTACTCCATACAAGCTAGTGTACGGAAAGGCATGTCATCTTCCGATTGAACTTGAGCACAAGGCTTACTGGGCCTTAAAACATGCAAACTTCGATATACAGACAGCCGGTGATCATAGAAAAGTTCAAATGAATGAACTAAATGAACTTCGTGATCAAGCTTACGAGAACTCTTTGATCTATAAACAAAAGACAAAGAAGATTCATGACTCTAACATCAAGAACCATGTTTTTAACGTTGGTGATCGAGTCCTTCTTTTCAATTTAAGATTGAAGATTTTCTCGGGAAAGCTTAAGTCCCGTTGGTCTGGTCCATTTACTATCACTAAGGTTTATCCTTATGGCACCATTGAGTTATCTCAGCCTGATGGTCCAAATTTTAAAGTGAATGGTCATCGATTAAAGCATTACTTTGGAGAGGACATTCCACCCGTGATTGTCCCGGATCTACAAACTTTCCCCATGAACCAATGAATGCGGGGATCGAGTCAAGCTAGTGACTCGGGAATCAAAAACAGTAGCACACACCATATGGGTTTTCACCCATGTTTCTGTCTTCTTTCCCCCTTTCTACCACCCTAGTGTGGGGGAGTTCCCCCCCCCTCCCCCCGGCTGTTGTATATATCAGTTTAAAAAAAAAATGTGTATATATCAAAAACAAAATAATGGCCGTAATATTTCCCTTTTATGTTCTATGTTTCGGCATAACCGCCGGTACTTTGAATATTGAGGGCAATATTCATTTCTAAGTGTGGGGGGGAATTCTCACGAATTTTATCTTGTAATTATCTACCCAATTCCCCCGTTTTTTGCCAAATTTTTTTTTTGGAGTAAGTGTTTTTCACTTACTCAGCAAATGGTAATCAGTCCGCCATGTCTAACCCACATATGGATTGGCTAATCCAGGAGCAAACGGCTCTTGGTAAAGATATCTCAAATCCGTTTATGGCTTGCAATTTGCCCAAAATTGTATGGGGTTCAGCTCACCATATCTTTAATTAGTGAAAAGTTGGCTAGCCCGCAAGTTTATGGCTTGTGGTAAAGGCAGTGGAAAAACCATAATTGGTAATCGGCTCACCAAAGATAATATTGATAATTTATCTAAGATTTGGCTAGTCCAGAAGCAAACGGCTTCTGGTAAAGACAAATCAAATCCGTTGAAAGCTTATGATTTGCTCAAAATCATTTGGTTATCATTGTACCAAAGTTCTTACTTGAACTAAAACAATTGGCTACTCCAGAAGTAATGGCTTTTGGTAAAGAGATGAAATCCATTAATTTTTCTCAAATCATTGCTAGGGACTAGCAATATCTCAGTGTGGGGGATTGATGAGTGTCTAAATACTCATCATTTTTATACTGTTTATAATGCCAAAAACATCTGAAAACACTCAGAAATACATCAAAATGATGAAAATATCACAAACAAGTGTTTTATATGTTTTAAATGCAAAAACATCAAAATCTGGTGAAAAACATATCAAGTTTGCATAATTGGCAGTTTTAGTCCCCCAAGTTACAAAAGTTGTCAAAATTAGTCCCTGGTAATTCAAAAAACTTGTAAAATGTCATTTAAGGTCCATAAGATTCAAAAGTTGTCAAAACAAACCCTTTAAAGTTCAAAAATCACAATTTACAACTTTAGTCCCTCAACTTTACAAAAATGTCAAAAATAGTCCCTGGGTGTTCAAAAATAGAAATTATTCAAACAACACCCTTGTATTATTAATTGTGGCATAATTGGTCCTTTATGATAAGTTTAGAGAAAAATTACAAGTTTGGTCCCTGGAGTTTGAAAATTGTCAAAAATGGTCCTTGGACATTTAAAAAATGGAATTTTATGCAATTGGTCCTTGTACTATTCATATATGGCAGGAATGGCCCTTGTGATAACTTTGAAAAGTTGACATTTTCAGGCCCTTAACTTTGCAGGAATTACATTTTTGGTCCTTGTGGTTAACTAGCTAACAAACCAAACGGATCCTTTATATTATCTCAGGCCCAAATCCAATAAACCAACCCGGCCCAATTTTTAAAAATAAAAACCGCGCACACTGTAGCTTTGTCTCTCCCACCTCTGTAAACACCAAAACCAGTGGTTTTTACCACTTGTTTTTTACTCCACCTCACCACCACCCTTATACACTCTTCCCCAGCTGTCTCCTAACACCTCCACATCAATCCAAGGGTCATTAATTGGAAAAACCTGCTCATGAGAAATTTGGCGCCAAAATCGCCATTTGTCAAAACTGATGATCTGGATTAAATCAACGGTTCAAGATTGGTGGGATTTGCTCAAGTATGTCGACAGTGATGAAAAAGTCTTTATATAACAAGTGGGAAGCAATGTTGTAACTTATCTAGATTAATTTTAATTTCTAAATGTCGTTTTAGTTCAATTTTAAATTTCAGTGTAAGTTTAAGCTTTCAAGCTATGCAATTCAAGTTTTTAATGTATAATTAAGCTTTTCTGAACATCAAATTCAAGTTTTACTTACTATTCCAGTTTATGCAAAAAGTCAAATTTCACAAATCTCATGAGTGCTCAAATGTTGTTTTCAGATTGTTAGTAAGGATTGAACAAGCCACATAAGCTCCTAGAAAGCTTATTCAAGCTTTTAGAAACCTTAAAAATCAGTATAGAAGCAAAAACAGAAAAATCATAAAAAAAAATACACATTAAATAAGAATAAAATAAAAATGAGTGTTCATGATGATGAAGGCTTGGAGCAGGGTTGCTCATGGATTGCCCTGGGTTAGATGCTTCTTGGGAAGCTATAGGGTATGTTTGTGTGCATCAGTTCTCATTGTTCACTTGGATCCAATCTTGTAAGCCTAGTTCCATTTTTATTCATTTCACTGTTAAGGTGTTATTTAGCTTAAAATCTTGGTATGCTTGTGTTTATTAGTTATAGTTAATCATAATTAAACAATAAAACTAGTTGCTTGTTTATTAAAATTTGTAGTTGTTAAAATTTTAGTTTAACAGTAACAATAACATATTTGTCATTAATAAGTTTTATGCTGTCATTGTTCTTGGTTAATGCTTCATTAGTCCCATTAATGGATAATATAACATCTTTAATCAAGTTCATGGTTCAAATCTGTGTTTTGTCTTGAAAAACATCAAAACAGTCTCAATAAGGACTGTTTGGATTAGCTTATTTATCTGTGCAAAAAAGTGTTTAAGACAGTGTTATTGTTTGTTCTGTGTCACACTAGGTTCTAACATCTCATTAAAACCAATAAAACCAATCTTCATTTTGTGAAAAGTCAAAATACCATTTGATCATATATTTCTTATTCACTGTTGGATTTTTAAGTTCTAAGATCATGGTTTTGTGTTAATAAGTTGTTTATCTAGCTAAAATTAGTCTCATATTAGCTTAATATATCATAATCAGTAGCCTAGGATCATTCAAATCTCACAAAAGTCAACTTTGTTTCATTTTCTTAAAAAGTCAAAACTGTCCTGTGCACAGTTAAGCCATACTATTTCATAAGCTCATCAAGAGCTTATCAGTTAACTTAAGCCTGTGTATTTTAGCTTTTTGAGAAGCTCACGTAGCTGTCTCAAGGTTACAAGTTTCATTTTTCCATTTTCAGCTTATTTGATAAGCCTGCTAGTGCTTTTTATTTCTGTCCATTTAACTCAGTATACAATGAGTTATACTCAGTGGGTTTTCTAGCTTTTTCAATAGCTTCTCACAAGCTTATTCTTGTAATCCAATCTGAGTACTTTAGCTTTTTGAAAAGCCAATAAGCTCAGCTTATTGGATTCACCTTTTGTTTAGACTTCCAATCTATCCTGTGGGCCCCACAAGGCCTGGAAGTTGGCTAGTCAGACCTGTTTGCTAATCAGTTTTAGCATAAGTGCTTATTTGAATTTGTAGTGCTTATTTCATAAATAATTGTGCTTATTCAGTGTTCATTTTAGCTTATAAACAGTCATCTAGCTTATTTCTTATTAGCTTTTGCTTATTTCACTAGCTTATAACCATTTTAGCTTAAACCTTGTGCTTATTCTTGTTTTTGCCTACTGTTGAGAAAATAAGCTCTCACTGAGCTTATTATTGGTTTTCATAAAAAGTCTTAGTTATATAAAGTGCTTATTTTATAGTGCTTAATAAGTTTTAACAAGAAAATCAAAAAAATAAAATAGTTAGCAAAAAGGCCATTGCTGGGATTCGAACCCTGGCCACCCAGCTCACCACACCACACACACACCATCTGCCCTAGGGTCTTTTTCAGTTTTGTTTTGCATCATTTAATATATAAACCATATTTGTCTAATAAGCTTATACGAGCTTAATTGCTTATTTCTAGCTTATTTGACCTAGCTTTTTCAACTTTTGTATTGTTCATAAATTTGTATTAGTATTAAGTATTTTACAAAAAAGTTTCAGATTTTTCTCAATAGTTTTAGTATTTTTAAACATTTAATTAGTGTAAAATCTTATTTAATTCATAATAAAAAATATAAAAGTCTAAAAAATATAAATCTTTTTTCTAAAATTTTCTTTTGTCATATAGTACGTAATAAAATTGTTTTTACACTTGTAGGACTTTTATTTCATAAATTTTACGTTTTTGCTTGCGCACTCGCGTAATTTTTATAAATAACTTACGTTTTCATTTTAAATCTAGTTTTTAGATAATTTGAGTTTACGTTTTAGTTAAAATAGTTTATTTAAGTTATTTTATTTTACAAAATCACAAAAACATCATTGTAAAAATAGTGATAGCATTTATTTAATATATTTTATCTTTTTAATTTTCTTAATTTGCATTTAAGTCGCTGTAATTTATTAATATTTTCTTTAGGTATAATTATTCATCAAAATCCTTATTGATCACTATCCTTAGTGATTATTCGACATCTGTCTGTGTGAAACACCAATTCATCCTCCGTGGGACTTAACGACCCAGGAATCCCCTATATTCCTCTGATCTTAAATTGCATTTGGTGTGTGAACTGTTTTGAGTTTCTTACGGTTGGTCATTCACAAGTGGCTAGCTTGCGTGAGATAACTTGACGGTTTGCATCAACCACATTGTTATGGTCATTTCATTTTTATTTGAGAAAACATGCAAGTTATGTGATGTTTATACCACTTTTTAAGGTTTTTTAAGTGTTATATATATATAATCCATCCTATAATTACTCCTTGTTATATATTATTTTTGGTGATGTCTAGGAACCCATGACACCTTAAGAAGGTGTATGGTAGGATTAGAATAGCTTCGGAGTTGTTTTGAATGGGTTAGAATAGGTTTGGCGCGAGAAAAACTCATTTCGACAAGTTTGCAAAAGGGTCTGTCCTTATTTTCGAAATCTGGAAAATCTGACAGTAGATAAAAATTTTTGGCCTAGATATTTAGAAAATATACTTTAAAACGAAACCGTGGCCGCTTGAACGGATTAAAACGGAGTTATAACGAAGAAGTTATGAATTTTTCAAGTTGGCGCCGAAAAATATAAATTTCTGGAATTTCAGCAAACATTGTTTATTTTGTACGAGTCAAAAATGAAGCTTGGGCGTTGTAAATTATGTCGACTTGTCAAAAATATGTTAGTATACTTCGATACAAAGCTAAGGACCTTTAAAACGTAGAAAACGGATTTGTAACGATTAAATTATACACGTTTACAAAAGTTGCCGTAACTTTTATCATATAAGGAAAAACTATCTTGATTTCTAATAGACAAGTTTTGCGGCAAAACTAGAGACCAAGTTGAAGGTTGTTTTTAACATTGATTTAGAACTTTTTATAAAGTGATGTCTTCTAGTAAAAGTGAGATCGCCAAGTATATTTATCAAAATGTCCGACCGTTTAATTAGCGGAGTTGTAATGAATTAAATACGTTTACTCAAACTTTGCCGAAAAACCATCCTTAAACTATATTTTGGGACATAAGTCCTATATTTAACCTCTATTTTTCTTTATGTTCGAGACCTCTAGGATGGAAACGCATGTACTAAAACTTTGAGATAATGGTACGAGCTCCCCAAAACCGTTGAGTTCGTTTCCTAACGCTCGACGTGCACCATTTTACGACTAGCTTTTAGAGGCCGTTTTTGTCACTTTCATGGAAATTTCGACGACATTATTTTCGACGAAAAGTATTATTTTCAAAAAAATTCATAAGTGGTATAAATATCATCCGAATTGCATGCATAACATTACATCATGACTTATTACATATCATATCATTCATAATAGGTCAGTTTCGAGATTCACGCTACTTTTCGGTGTAACCACTTTTGTCATCGCATCAATTCATCAAGTGAGTAATCACACCCCCTTTTTACCGTTTTGCTATATTTTTGGGGCGAAATGCATGAACCATACTTGAATTGAATTGATTCTTACTTTTGTGAACTCTTTGACTTGAAACAAATCCTTGAACTTAAATATAAACTTAGGACTTGTTTGAACTTATTGAACCGTACGTGTTATGACCTTGACCTAAAGTCTCCCTTGCTCGGAGCATCACTATAAAGTCTCCCTTGTTCGGAGCATCACTATAAAGACTCCCTTGTTCGGAGCAACCCAAAGCCTCCCCGGTCCGGAGCAGAGTGTCTCACTATGTTACGGAGCGTTCTCAAAAATTCTCGCCTTATTAGTGGAGTGTGCAAATTCTCCCTTGTTCGGAGTGTTCTTAATTGTATATAATAGTTGTATGATGTACTGTTCGTACATTCGCATTGTTAGTCTCCTATTAGTAGGTAGTATGGATAGCGCTATTAGAGGTCGGCCAACCTCTCGTCCACTATGTTACGGGACGCATATTATTTATTCTAGGGGCTTTGCCTGGCATACATTATTATATACGTGGTACTATATTGTGAACTATTATGACCACTTATACTTGACTATTAGACATACTATTTTTGGCAGTGGGTTGTGAACACACAGGTTGCAAGTTTTGTATGGGCGGAACTTGGAACTGAGTGGATTTACAATGCCTTTGCTTTGTGACCTCATTTGGCAACGTGTGCATGAACATAAACTAGACATACTATATTTTGTGCAATGGGTTGTGAACACACAGGTTGCAAGTTTTGTATGGGCGGAACTTGGAACTGAGTGGATTTACAATGCCTTTGCTTTGTGGATTATTTATGATGACCGAAACCTTTGACTTTCTCACTTACGAGTTTTCTTATTTTACTAAACGTGTATACTCACCAACTATTTTCATAGTTGACCCGTTTTTCTCTCATGCATTTTAGGTGATCGTTAGTAAGCTTTTTCTACCAGGTCTTGCATAATGAAGTTTTCACTTGTCACTACAAATCGTTATGTAATAAAACGCTATATTTGGAATCTAAACTTTGTACTATATTTGCCGATGTCGGCTAAACTGGTATTGTAATGGTGTACTCTTTCTTTTAAATATTAACGTTGGTATGTTCTATTATCTTGTGCTTATGTTCCCTTCCGTTACACCTCGTGTTTCCGCCTCCGGCGAGGGTGTGACATGTCATGTTTAGTCCTTCAAGTTTCAGAAAATGACAAAAATGGCCCTTATATTATTGATGATTGGCAAAACCAACCCTTGGATCATTTTTCAGAATGTACGCGAATGGTCCCTGAATTTTCAGTTTTGGCAGTTTTAGCCCCTAAAGTCTCATATGGGTTCAAAATTAATCCTAAGTCCAAATCCCATATTAACACTAAAACCTAAATCCACTTAAGCCCAAGTCATATCCAAGCCCAATACCAATTTCTCCAACCCGGTCCAAACCCAAATCCATACCCACGGTCAACCCACCCAACCCGGTCAATTGTTAACACCCCTACCCTGTCTTCTTTCCCGCCCAAACAATACCCTGCGCCTCTCCCCTTTTACCATTCCCCACAAACCCTAATCTCCTTTTCCTTCTCCCCAAACACTCCACCTCCATTACACCCTTTTACCCAGCTTCACCATACCCCAAAACCACCTTCACCCCTTTCACCCAGTCTACCCCAAATCCCAAACCCACTCCCACAAGCTTCTCACCTTTCCAAGATGGCCAAGCTGGCAATCCCAACTTCAAAAGACCCAAGGGATGGCTCAGATTTACTCTCACATGTACCTACTTGTTGGACGGCTGGGATTAATCAGAAGAAAGCACAAGTAGAGCTCTTGGCTGTTTTGCCTCACAAAAGAAGCACAAATGAAGAGTGAAGACCATGAAGCCCTAGATAATTTTAGTATAAAAGCTCCTTTGTAGCCAAAGTTATAAGGCACCCCTAGTTTAACTTTAAAATTTCAGTCTCTTGTTTTTAAGTTCTAGTGTAATTTATTTTCAAATCAATGAAAAGCAGTTTACTTTGAGTTCATGTTTTTTTTTAGCTTTAGTTATCAAATCTTGCTTACATGTTGTTAACAGCTCTTAGTTAAGATAACAAATTAGTTTCCAAAAGAAGGGGGTCAAAGTAGCTTATTGTAAGTCTGATTTAAAGCTTTTCATCCTTTACAGGGGTGTTTGTTTTAAGTCAGAAAATGGTCAAAAACCTGTTTTTACCCGTTTGACTTCTGAAGTCAAAGTCCCTTTTTCAAGTTTTAACTTAGGTGTTAGAATTAGGAGCTCATGGGTTAAGTATCTTGCAAAAGTGGTAACAAAACAAGTGCTCACTGAATTCTTTTGCAACTGTACGGAACAGCAGCAGTAGCTGCTGTTCATGCGCTTATTTCTCAGCTTTTTGGAAACTCAATTCTTGAAAAAAATGGTTTTCCTCAATCTTCATTAGCCCAACTCAGCACTTGTCCATTTTATTTGCACCTCAAATCTCTTTAGTCTAGTTTAAATCATTGTTCAAAACTGTCCCTCGCCATTTTTTGTGAAACTGCATCAGCATATAACTGACAAATATAAGCTGATAACAGCTTATTTTTGGGCTGTTATAAGTTTTCTTTTTGCCCCCAATTAGTTGATTTGTAATCTCTTGTATGCTAACTTGATCTTTGTAGCTTGTCCTTGGTTGGAAGTCCACCACTTAGCTTAAAAATAAGCACAAAACTGGCCTCAACAGGCTATTTCTAGCCTGCACCTCAGCAGCTAAGTCTTCTTTGTTTCTAATGCTTATTAAGATTTCTAGTTAGCTTGCTTAAGTTTATGTTTGCTTAATAGTATTATTAACTTAGGTTTAGTGTAGTTTCTGCTATTTAACGCTTATTGCACCCTTTTCTTGCTTATTATTTGTTTAGCTCTTTAGGATTCCCTAGTGTAGTAACTGTTGCCATCTGTCCTTTCCTTGTTAATTTAATCTTATTTGTAGCTTATCTTAGCTCAGAGATCCATAAGTTAGCTTTTTAGTGTATTCATTTTTGCATTAGAACAATTGTCGTGCCTTTCTTTGTGCTTAGATTAGCTAAAAGGGTGTTTGGTTGACTGCTTATTGTGATCTCAAGTTTAAGAGGGAGTTTGTTAAGTTTTAAAATCTGTTGTGATAAGCTGTGAATACAGCTTATTGAAAGTTCTCTTAACAAAAAGTTTTTCACGGAAGTTCCTTATTTTGATCCAAACTTCAAGTTCTAAGAAAGAAAAAGAAAAAAAATAAGTATTCAAAAAAGGGTACCAAGGGGATTCGAACCCTGGTCCCTGAGTTCAAAGCACCAACACAACAAGCCAACACCAACTGCCCTTGGGTCTTTTCTTGGTTATCTCTTGCATCAGTTAATACATAAGGTTATTTGTTAGTTTGGCTTTTCAACTTTAGCTTATTTTTTAACAGCTTATTTGTGTAAGCTTGTTAGGAATTAGAAATTCCCGGTATTAAAGAGTCGGTCACCTCAAGTATATGTAATCGTTAGAAAGCTCGTAGTCGTAGTTCTTTTAAGTTAAGTAGTAATTTAGTTAAGTAACACCGTGGAGGACGGACGGGTCTTTACCCACTGTATGCCTGATCCACAGCCCAAAGTGTGGCGAGTTATGTAAGACTATAAATACTCTCTACCTTCCAAGGTAGAGAGTTGGAGCTCATAATAATATTTTTCACTTTCTCTCACTAAGTTCCCTAAACCTCTAACTTTCTCTCTCTAGAATTCCATCTTATTCGCCACCCTGTGTTATGGTTTGATGTGTATGTGAAAAGTTATATCTTACAAAGCTGTTATCCCCCTTCTAGAACAAATGTGGATTTTTCATCCAAAGTGAGAAAAATAGAAGGTAAAAACAACTTCTGTCTCACGGATCCCACGGATCCTTCCCTTGAGGGATCCGTCCAGCATGAAGGCTGGGATCCGTGGGTCTGGTGATTCAGGCAGCACAAAATTTTCCTTTCGGAAACATTTTTGCCTAGTGTGTGCCTATATGCAAACTATTTGGAGTTGCGGTTATCTCGACCTCTAAAAAGAAAAAGAAAATAAACTAGAAGATAGAAAAGCATCCTATTGAGATAACCCGAAAACACATATTTAGTACATAAGTACGTAATTTAGTGTTATCAATGCTCCTAATTCATTGTTGCTTAAATGAATGTACCCGAAAACACATATTAGTTATGTGTCCCCTTTAGCATTCAAAAGACATGAGATGCAATGAAAACGTGTTTTTACTTTGTATTAATAATGAGAAAGCGATTTGTCCTAGACGTGAGAAATTGCTTTTGTGAAATTGATACGGGAAGGTATCATCCTTTTAGAAAACATTTTGAAAAGAGGTTTTCTTTGAAAATGTGTATGTGTTTGCAACCAAAAAAAATAAGAAAGCTATAAGTAGAAAACTTATCTTGGGTTTTGAAAATTCTCGTATTGTTTGTGATTTGTGCGTGAAATAGAGATCCTAGACTCAGAAAAAAGAAGGCTAGTGTTTACATACCTTGTAGAGTCAAATAAGTTACGACGTTTGTTCCATTAGACCAAGACCAAGACGAAGTAGGTTGAATTGTTCCCGCTTCAACGGTTTGGTGAGGACGTCGGCTATGTTGTCTTCGGATGCTACCTTCTCAAAAGAGATGTTCCCCTTTTGAACATTGTCTCTTAAGAAGTGATGACGGATCTCTATATGCTTTGTGCGAGAATGCAATACTGGATTCTTGCTTAAGTCGATGGCACCTTTGTTGTCACATAGGATGGCTATGTCGCCTAGATGAACGTCGTAGTCGACTAACGCTTGTTTCATCCATAGTGCTTGTTGGCATGCTTTGCCGGCGGAGACGTACTCGGCTTCGGTTGTTGATATTGCTAGTGCCGTTTGTTTCTTAGAAAACCAAGATGTTAAACAACATCCCATGAAAGTACATACCCTACTTGTACTTTTTCTATCAACGTAATCACCTGGATGGTCAGAATCTGCATATACAATTATTTCTACTCTCGTGCCCTTAGGATACCATAATTCTAATTGTGTTGTACCCTTAATGTATCTAAATATCCTTTTTACAGCTTCTAGGTGTGATGTTTTAGGGTCTTCTTGAAACCTAGCACATAAGCAAACACTAAACATGATATCCGGCCTACTTGCCGTGAGGTAGAGAAGACTACCTATCATGCCACGATATTTAGTATTATCTACGGATTCGCCGTCTTCATCTTTTGTGAGTTTGGTGTCGGATGACATTGGTGTCCTAATTGGTTTCGACTCTTCTAGAACGAATTTCTTTAACATCTCCTTTATGTATTTAGATTGATTAAAGAAGATACCATCTTCTACTTGTTTGATTTGTAGACCAAGAAAGAAACTAAGTTCTCCCATCATACTCATCTCGAACTCGTCATGCATGATTTTAGAGAAATCATCACACATGTCTTGACAAGTGGATCCGAATATAATATCATCTACATATATTTGCACTATGATTATATGTGACTCTCTTTTCTTAGTAAAACGTGTGTTGTCAACTAACCCCATGGTATAGTTGTGTTTAATTAAAAATGACTTGAGTCTATCATACCAAGCTTTTGGAGCTTGTTTAAGACCGTAAAGGGATTTCTTTAATTTATACACATGTTTGGGTTTTTCAAAATCGATGAAGCCCGGAGGTTGAGCTACATATACTTCTTCATTAATGAAACCATTTAGAAAAGCGCTTTTGACATCCATTTGATAAAGCTTTAGATCATTAGCACAAGCATACGCAAGAAGTATTCTTATAGACTCTAATCTAGCCACGGGGGCATAGGTCTCATCAAAGTCTATTCCTTCTTGTTGGTTATACCCTTGGGCAACGAGTCTAGCCTTGTTCCTAGACACTACTCCGTTTGCATCTAATTTGTTTTTATAAACCCATTTGGTTCCTATTATGGTTTGATTACTAGGTGGAGGGACAAGTGTCCAAATATCATTAGAAACGAATTGATTTAGTTCTTCTTGCATAGCCATTACCCAACTCTCATCTTTTATGGCTTCTTGTGTATTCTTAGGTTCTATGGTTGAAACGAAACAAAACAAGCTACTTTGGTTTTGAACTTGAGACCTTAATGTTCGTTCGTTTAGCTTTCCTATGACTTTATCTACGGGGTGATCTTTGGACTCTTTAATGTTTATGATTTCATCATTTAAAGGTTCTTCTTCTTCATTTACCTTTTTCTTTATTACTATAGCTTCACTTTCTATAATCTCGTCATCGACAAGAGGTGGAGAGGGTTAGGGTGGACTTTCATCAAATTTTATATTTAATGACTCTTCTACCTTCATTATTTCTTTGTTTAATATGACGTAAGCTTTGCTATTTGGCGAGTAACCTAGAAAGATACATTCGGTTGATTTAGGATCAAATTTTGTAAGGTAATCTTTAGTGTTAAGAATAAAACATTTGCTTCCAAAGACTCTAAAGTGATTTAACGTAGGCTTTTTGCCTCGGAGTAACTCATATGGAGTTTTACCTAAGATTGGTCTAATTAAGACTCGATTGAGTATGTACGTTGAAGTATCAACGACATTACACCAAAAATTTTGAGGTATGGATTGTTCATTAAGCATGGTTCGACTCATTTCTTGTAGGGTTCTATTCTTTCTTTCTACTACCCCATTCGATTGCGGAGTGCGTGAAGCCGAGAAGTTGTGAGTAATACCATTAGCGTCACAAGAGGCTCCAAATTTCACTTCATTATCGGATTCCCTACCATGATCCGTCCTAATGGACACTATAGGACTTCCTAGTTGTCTTTGGATCTTTTTGCTTAATATTTCAAAATAATTAAAGGTTTCCGTTTTGTTCTTTAAAAACTTTGTCCATGTATACCTAGAGTAATCATCCACTATGACCAAAGTGTAGTAGTTGCCTCCATAACTTTGGATAGCGGATGGACCAAACAAATCCATATGTAGTAATTCTAGACACCTAGTTGTAGACACCATGTTTTTAGCTTTATGACTAGAATAAGCTTGTTTTCCTACATTACAAGCATCACAAAAGTTATGTTCATATTTTAACTTAGGTAGATCTCTTACTAGATCTTTGGATGACAGCGATTGAAGAAGTCGCATGTTGGCGTGACCCAATCTTCGATGCCATAAGGTCGAAGTATCATCCATAGAGGTAAGACATAGTTTGTCTTTAGGTTCATTACCGATTTTAATGACATAGACTCCATGTTTCCTAATTCCTTTTCCGATGGTTATGCCATTTTTTAATATCTTACTACCGGTTTCGGTAAAAAGTACATTGCACTTTTTATCACATATTTTTCCTATACTTAAGAGATTAAAGTTTAGGTTTTCTACGTGACACACATCGTTAATGGTTAGAGATTTGTTAGAAATCGTACCTTTACCGATGATTCTACTTTTCTATTTCCAAACACCACATTACCTCCATTGAAGGATTCATATGTGGAGAATAGATCCCTATTGCCGGTCATGTGCCTCGTGCACCCGCTATCCTTGACCCATTCATCCGGGTCTAGGTCGACCTTTAAGCATACCTAAGACAATAATAAACTTAAAAGTTTGGTCCCCATTTGTTCATGGGTCCATTAGTGTTAAACATCTCATTCATGTTAGACATGTATGGATAAGATGATTATGCATTCCATGGAGCAAAGTTTTGAAAAGAAAAACCGTTTTGCATATTTGGATTCCATCCCATTTGATGGTTACTTCTTAGATAAACGTTATTAGGTCTCCTAGATGGATTATGTTTTGAAAAAGATGGAGCTTTGTTTCTTGCAAAAGTAGGGTTATATTTTGGAGGTGGTTGTCTAGTGGTGACATGAGTTGGTTTCTTCCTATTAACGATAACAAACTCAGTTCTAGATGAAGAATCTACGTTATTACCACTGTTTGCTACAGCAGATCCACGGATCCCTGTCTGTACACTAGCCGGTTCCCTTTTTAGGGGATCCGTGGGATCCGCCACAACAGTGGCTGGTTTTTCTAGTGCCTTAACAAATTTTGTTTCTTTAATTTCACTAGTTGATGGATCAAGTTGTTGAACACCTAAACCTTTTTGGTTGTTACCGGTTTTAACACCATCTAATATCATATCTAAGGTGTTCGTACTCATTCTAGCAATTTTAGAATCTAGATGATCAACTAGTGTTTGAAGTTGAACGCAAAGTTCGCATTCACCACTTGCTATTTTACCCCTTTCTAAACGTTTTAGTTTTGCTTTTAATTCTATGACTTCTTTATCTAAACGTTGGTTTTGACTCTTTAAAAGCTTGTTCTTGTTAATTAGTTTTAAGCTAATATTGCATAGTTTGTCATATTCATTATGCAATGAGTCGTCATCAAGTGATGAACTACTATAGTATTCGTGACATACCTCGTCATTTGCCATGAGACAAATTTCTTCGTCCTCCTCGTCGCTTATTCCCCACGTGTCGCTCACGAACGCCTTTTGATCATCCCGTTTGGGACACTTACTAATAAAGTGGTTTGGGTCCCCACATTTAAAGCAAGTACGATCATCCTTTGGCTTCTCGTCCTCTTTGCTTTTCCGAAAGCCTTTCTTATCGTCATACGGTTGTTTGACGTATCTTCCCTTTCTTCTAAAGAACTTTTTAAAGTCCCTTACCGCCATAGCGTACTCCTCGTCGTCACTACTCGAGGAGGAGTTATCTTCATCGCTTGAAACCTTTTTGGCTTTAAGGGCAAGAGATTTGTGTTTCTCTTTCACCTTTGAGGCTTCGGAGTCTTTAGCAAGGACAAGCTCGTAGACTTTTAGGCTGCCTATGAGTTCATCGAGGGTGAGGGTTGTAAAATCTTTTGACTCTTCGATCGCCGTCACCTTGGATCTCCACTTTGATGGAAGTGCCCTTAGATATCTCCTAACATGGTTACGGCTAGAAGAAGATTCATCAAGTGCTTGTAAAGATGTAATAATAGTATTAAAGTTAGCAAATGAATGATCTATAGTTTCCTCATCCGATGTTGAAAATTATTCATATTGTTGAACAAATAAATCAATTTTATTATTTTTAACTTGTTGGTTGCCTTGATGAGTTACAACTAAAGAATTCCAAATTTCTTTAGAGGTTTTAAGCATAGAAATTCTTTCGAATTCCTTTTTCGGTAAGGCATTATATAAAACCATTTTTGCTTCACTATTTTTAGAAAGCTTTTTCTTCAATTCATCATTTAGTTTATCATGAGGTATGTTAACTACATTCCCTTTATCATCTTTTGAGGTAGCCTCAAAATCGCCTTCAACAATAATATATCAAAGATCAATATCTTTAGATTTCACATATGTTTCGAATCTATTTTTCCAATATATAAAACCATTAGTTTCAAGTAGTGGTGGTCGTTGCATAGATTGCTCTTCCTTATAATTTTCAGAACCTATAGTGATCGAAAAGTTTTTAAAATACAATTTTACTTTAAATTTTTTTAAACTTAGCTCTTGATGCCAATTGTGGAAAACTAGAACGGGGGTTGAATAGTTTTGCCGATTTTAAGTTAGTTTCAAAAACTTTAGATTCGTTAATATGTGAGATCTTATAGATGTAGAGAAAGTATAAATCTAATGATAAAGCAAGTAAGTAAAGTAAAGCGAAGGGAAAGAAAAGACACAACCGATGTATAGTGGTTCGGCTACAAGGACACCTTCCTTGCCCTACTCCACTCCCCGAGTCACCTACTCGAGAGTTCAAGCACTATGTCAACAAACTCCTTCACTTAGCGGAGAAGTCTTCACAA
The DNA here is from genome assembly GCA_019973895.1 of Chrysanthemum seticuspe. Lineage (NCBI taxonomy): Eukaryota > Viridiplantae > Streptophyta > Magnoliopsida > Asterales > Asteraceae > Chrysanthemum > Chrysanthemum seticuspe. Next base: position 295,691,225 of record BPTQ01000004.1, read on the forward strand.
CGTTGCTTACACTTTTTCCGGTACAAAGCTAGATACCGAGTCCGTAGCACGGTGGACCAAACTAACACGACTATTACACAACAAATATGTGAAATATCAAATACAAGATCTTCGCTACAGAAATCTTGTGGAGTGACAAATCAATCAAGGACCCCTTGCTTGGATGACTTGTAGAATGCTCGTGATCTCGCCTTAGAGAAGGACCTATATGAGGATCACATAGAAAGAAAGAAGAACAACTCTCTAGATCAAGTGATCTATATGTTAGAAGAGAATGAGAGTGTTTGAGAGATTTAGTAAGAAGAGGGGTGAGTTAGAATGAAGAAATGGCTCTCTATTTATAGGCAAAATCTTCCACTGTTCCCCGGATCCCACGGATTCCTCCCACTTGGGATCCGTCTAATGTAATCCTAGGGATCCGTGGAACCCTCCTCTTTGCCCATGGGTTTTTCGGTTATGGGTCATGGGTTATGGGTTGGTCCATGGGTTTTCTTTAGATTCAATGTATCTAAGTATATATTGTATCTAGCCAACTTGGGTATAGGTTAAGATCCATGGGTTATGGTTTTTACCCATCCTAATAAACTATTACATCAAATGCTTAATTACTACATTTTTGTATTTTAAATGGCTATATGTAAATGCTTTACAAAAATAACATGTATCCTTATAATTATACTTAAGATAACATTATATTTGTTATCAACAAAACATAAAGAGATCGCAAAATATTAATAAACGTTTTTACGGTTTATTTGTATTAACAGTCCACTTAGACCTCCAGTTTCGCGCTAAACTAGAGGTTCTCACCGCTTCTAACAAAGGCAACCGATTCAAAATGTTAGTGATCACTTCATCTGGCATGTTGCTAATACAATCGATCGACATGGTTTTGTTGGAAGTTGGGTTGGTCTTTTGAGTTTTGGAAATGAGGATTTATATTCTTGATTTCGATTTTCAGTTTAACGTTTCTGGATAATGGTGTATTATGATTGGTAAAGTTGTTTGTTGGGTGGGTGTATTGGTTCCCGCGAAATTAAATGAAAGCGTATCAGGGAAGAAACGGCTAGGAGGCATAATCACAATTGGTCCCTGGGTTGAAGGTTGGGTCAAAAATGTGAATGGTCTATTATACCCTCGAAGGAAATCCAGAAAATTAGGTTTGACTATGCCAATCCTGGTCAATGGACGATTTTGACATTTAAAGGCCAAGGTTTGGACCTCTGGCGATGATAAGGCCGAGTTTTGTCCCATAACGAAGCGTTTTGCCAAGTTTAGGGACCAACGATGTATTTTAGTCTAGTTTTTATGTTTATTTTGAGATGTCTTAAAATAACATTTTTTTTTGTTTTAATTATTAAAAAAGAGTTTTGTGGATGAGGATGATGTTTAATTTATTAAAAGTATAATGATTTTACTTTTTATAAACCGTATAATTTTTTGTCTAAAGTATTCATGGGACAGAGGGAGGATCAGGGCCGGATTTAGTGTTGGGCCAGGTGCGCAACGGCCCAAGGCAGCACTAAGGGAGGAGGCATCATTTTATAGGTTTGTGTTATATTAGACTATATTCAGTTTTACAAGCCTGTGTAAATTTATACTCTTTCAAACTTCAACCCATATAATACTAGAATGGGCCTTGCAGTTTTATAAATAGCAAAATGAAATATTTATGGGACGTGGGAATCAGTTATCTCACAATTTGACGAAGTCACGATCTTAAAAAAAAAAAAAAAAAAGGTCGTACTTTTGTGGGTAGTGGGCGATCAAGCCATCAAAGCAATTGAATCGTATATTATTCTCTAAGCTCTAGTCTTGAATCTTATCATCTCTATGTATCAGGTGATATTATTTTTATATTTTGCAATCTTCGTTATCCTGCCTATTATATTACATAATTCACGCTAGAAACTATCATGTTGCGTCGTTCACAACCATCGGGTGCTCAAAATAGAAAAAGAAAGCGAAAAGAACAAGAATCTAATAAAGCTCCATTTGGATATTTGGAACCGCTTGTTGTTAGACAAAAAAAGAATGATAATAATAATATAGAAGAAAATGTTGAAAATAATTAAAATCAAATAAATATTGAAAATTCGAAAAGTGACAATGTTTATGTTAATGAAATTGACAATGTTGATGCTAATGAAGATCATGTTGAAAAAGTTAATGAAAGCCTACCTAAAGTAAATATAATATTTTTGATGTGAGAGTTTGAGATGGTTTACGTTCAAGCATGAAAGACGAACGTGTAAGCAAATGGCCTTTGAGAGAAGTTTTTTAAAATTAAAGATATTGAAGTCTTATTTAAGGAGTACGATGAGTCAAGAGAGGCTCAATGAGTTGGCAATATTGAGTATAGAAAGTAGTGTTTTAGCAAATGTTGACTATGACAAGATAACTGATGAATTTGCTTTAAGAAACGCACGAGTACATCGTTTTAGGTGAAATTGGTGGAGTTAGTAATTCAAAATTTATTTTCTTGTATCATAAAATTTTACTTAATACTTACTTTACCCAAAAAAAACATTTTACTTGATAAAAAAGTTACAAACCCCTAAAAAATCGTCTGTTTTTTTTAAGGGGGGCATATTTTTGTTGACTCGCCCCGGACATCAAACACCTCAGAACCGGCCCTGGGGAAGATAACAAACATGTTCATATTTTTTATGTGTGATAAACAAGCTTAAGTAATTTCATAAATGCCGCATGTAGTTATCTATACTACTATATAAAGCATTTAAGTTGTGGGCTCCACAAAAAATTAAGATAAGTAGCTCCAATCATTGAGTGACATGTGTCACTTCTCTAACTAAAAAATAACAAAAAAAAGAGGAGCTCTAACAAACTAAAATAAAAAGCTCTAATAATGAGGTGACACATGTAACTTCTTAACTAATTAATCACCTTTATTTTTAAATTTAAATATCTTTTAATTCGTTTAATTTTTTTATGATCTAATTTCACCATATTTTTAAAAATTTTTTGCTCTTTAATTCAACATCCATTTTGATATATTTTTATGAGTTTTTACATTTTTAGTAGGTTTATTTTATTTTGATTCAAATTTTTATAACTTTAACCTTTATTTCAATCAATACAAACTTTATTTATCAAAATCATTTACTTTTGGTAAAGTGTTTGACGGGAAAGAGATTGTGAAGGTCTTTTTATATGCGGGAATAATGATGTCACGGGAAGGATACGGAAAACCCAAACAAACACATACAACTAACACATATACATTTGGAGTGTTGTGAAATGAATTCACTAAGCGGGTAGGGAATTGCGAGAAGAGTTGGGTTAGCTGTTAGCAATTCATTTACTATATTTATTATATAACTATATTTATCGCCGTCGCTGTGTGATAAAATAGATGCAGGAGACGAGCAAAAGCTTATCAATTAAGTGGTCAAATAGTGTAAGCTTGAATTGCTACAATATTAATTGGGTTAATATACAAAAAAGTTACTAAACTTTCAAAAAAATTTGTCCTAAGTCACTAATGTTTCTCTTCTGTCATCTAGGTTACTATACTTCACGGGTTTTTCACATATGTTACTAAACCTTTTTATATGTGACACCCTAGTCACTGCATGGAAAGGCAACCGGTTGTGGCACATAATGTTTCATTTCTGTCATCTAAGGTACTAAACTTTGCGAAAAATTTGTCCTAAGTCACTAACGTTTCATTTCTGTCATCTAAGGTACTCAAGTACACGAGTTGTGGCACATATGTTACTAAAACTTTACGTTTTCATCCGTTTTTTTACGTTTGAATCTTTTTTATACGTTTTCGTCCGTTATTATATATTTTTGTCCGTTTTTATACGTTTTATACAAATTTTATAAGTTTTTATTCGTTTTCATCCGTTTTATACATTTTCATACGTATTTATCCATTTTTATACGTTTTAGTCCGTTTTTGTCCCATTTTTTACGGCCGTTTTTATACGTTTTTATGTTTTCATCCGTTCATATACGTTTTTATATGGTTTTGTACATTTTTTATACGTTTTTATTCGTTTTCATCCGTTTTTATACGTTTTCGTCGGTGTTTTTACGTTTTCGTCCATTTTTCTTATGTTTTTGCCCTAAACTCTATATTTCATTAGCTTTCGTCCCTTTTTTATGTTTGAAAACATAAGAAAATTGGCGAAAACATAAGAAAATTGGACGAAAACATAAGAAAAATGTACGAAAACATATAAAAACGGATGAAAATGTATAAAACGGATGAAAACGAATAAAAACGTATAAGAACGGACAAAAACGTATAATAACGGACGAAAACGTATAAAAAAGATTGAAACGTAAAAAAACGGATGAAAACGTAAAGTTTTAGTAACATATGTGCCACAACTCGTGTAGTTGAGTACCTTAGATGACAAGAATGAAACATTAGTGACTTAGGACAAATTTTTCGCAAAGTTTAGTAACTTAGATGACAAGTGCTGAAACTTGGTGTGTATACACGTCAGCATTTTTACCGGCAACAATAGGTTGTGTGAAGTATAGTAACCTAGATAACCGGTTACGTGAAGTATAGTAACCTAGATGACAGAAGAGAAACATTAGTGACTTAGGACAAATTTTTTTGAAAGTTTAGTAACTTTTTTGTATATTAACCCATATTAATTTCTCTTTCAAACCAGCGAGTCTTAGCTCTTAAGATTTCACACATGTTAAGTTCGTTGTTGGATAGCTTCTTGATGTTTTGCATGTTCGGCGCCATTAAAGCTAGATCATATTCAATTTTGTAGCTCAGACTTATAGCATATCAGCTTAGTTCCTTAATGCATAAGATCAAATCTTACCTAGCTACTTTATAGTGATATCTTGTGACAATTGAAGTCGCATCAGACGGTTAGTAATACTGATTTAATACGTAGAAACACCCTTGCATGCAGGGGCGGAGCCAGAAAATTTTTCTCGAGAGGGTACACTTTGATAATTTTTAGAAACTACACTACAAATTGATACTGAGAGGGGCAAAATTACAAAAAAAGCTAAATATTTTCGAAAATTTACACTACAAAATTTTCAGCAAGGGGGGCACATGACCCTTGTGACCCCCCTTAAATCCGCCCATGCTTGCATGGTACTACTAAATGTACCAAAAGCTTGCACTTCACATTTTTAGTCTAGAAATCTAAAGAACAATTGAAAGAACGACATGGTCATATATAAGTCACAACTGCAAATAACGGAACCTTCTATGAAAAAAATATATACATGTAGTCTATCTCTTTTTGATTTGCTATACTGCGGGTATGTTTGGCGCAATGGACTGGGGCTGGAGCTGAGGCTGGGGCTTGGGCTGGGGCTGAGGCTAGGGCTTTTATTATAAGCCGAAATTGAAATCTGTATTTTTGTAGGCTTATTTGGCAAATGGGCTGGGGCTGGGGCTTATTATTGTAAAATTACTAAAAAGGATATAATTAAATGAGTTTTATGGTATGTGTTAGATATTTTTGTGGGTAAATATGTAATTTATGTTTCATAAGCCCCGGGCTAAAGTTTTTAGCCCCTTTTATGGGGCTAAAGTTTTTAGCCCCTTTTAGGGGCTTATGATTTCATAAGCCCGCATAACAAACAAGACTTATTTTATAAGCCGGCTTATTTTAGAAGCCCAAGCCCCATAAGCCCCTCCATAAGCCCTCCCCAAACACACCCTATATATGAACAAAATTACAAAATACCGTTTCATATTAGAACAATATCACTGTCCTACGTGAAATAGTTAACACGGTGTGTTCAACTTGAAGACTAATAATTAAATGATCCACAATGTAATACTTCGTAAGAAACTAAATCGTTAACATTTTGGGTGTCTACATCGCCGCTACAACATCATATAAACTTTTTATTTTCAAACTCACTAACCCTTTAAATTTCAATTACACGCCACTAAAAAAAAAAAAAAAAAAACTCTCTTATTGCCTGTGCGCATCACTTATTGCGCCTATTTTTAGCTCCGCAACACGTAAAAAGCTCTGTGACAAGCTTTCACATGTAATCATCTCATTCACTCGTAAAAAGGCCACCATTGCCGCATACGGTCTTAAAGATTTTAGTTTTTCAATTATGAAAGATGATTATGAGGTCTTAAAATGTGATTATTTATGTGCCTAATCATATGTATCAATAAGTTATTAGCTTATGAGGAAGTGGTTTCTTTGCTATCGGTAAAAAATGGCGTCTTTCAAGCATTTAACATAGATGAAATAAACATGTTAGCCTCCCATTAGGTTTGATCTCAAAGCCAAGCTACGACGTGTGAGTAAGTATAAATGAGAGCCGGAAGACTGTATAAAATGTCGAAGTAAATTTGTAACAATTGAGTTGCTTAGAAATGAATAAAAATTGGGGTATTTATACTACTATTCCAAATACTATACATGCATGTAAGTAGGTTATTTTTATCATCCCATAACGATCAAGTTTACCCTTGACAACATAAGGAAGTGGTGAGCCGAACTATGGGTATATTTGGTAAACGTAGTTGTGAGCAGTAGCCACAACTCACTTTTTACTGATTACTGCTTCTTAAAGAAGTATTGGAAAAATGAGCATTTCTAAGAAATAGCAAAGCCTACTGCTCTATTGCCAAATGAACACTAAAATTAAAAAGCTCATTGCTCATTGCCTCAAAAAGCTTCAAAATGCTTCGCGCCAAACATAGCATATGTGTAACCTAAGTGGTAAGCATTATATTCACGTAAGGGACAATATCCCTTAATATTCAGATTAGGCGGCTCACGCTCGATCTTTGACACGTACCGCAAGATAAAAAGAGCTTTTGGGTAAAAGAGTGCTTACCTTCAGCACGTCGCTCTTGCCGCATCATCTATTCGTTGTGGTTGTCCGGACAATGATCTTTCGGACTTGTGTCTTCCGGTACGTGGGATACTTGTCGTCCGGCACGTGCCTTTCGAACACATACGTCATAACTGTCACCAACAAGATGATCATTCATAGATTTAGGCATATAATTAAACATATCAGTTATGCACGTCAATCAATGATCTTCAATTGTGTGCTTACGATTTGTAATTTAAAACCGACAGGGTAGAAACTAACAATCACAAAAAGAACGAGGCGCTTCGAAAAATAATAATTTGAGTTGATGCGTCAGCAGGACGCGTGTAGCACCGTAGTGGTATCAAGGAAACATGGATTTAATTGGTTCAAATTATGCACTTTAATAATTCATTTTTACTATTTCTATACGGGCCTTTTCAATCAAAATAATACACTTTTAACATACTGGGTCAAGTTTCGAATGATTAAGAGCCATTTTAGGGATAAAATGATAGATTATTATGCAATCAAAGTGAAGATAAGATAACAAGTGGTTTTCATGGCACAACACCTGTCCCACATTCCAATCAAAGTGTTCATTATGTGTTTTTCACTTATTTAGAGTCACCTTTCTTCGGTTTCTTTGCTTTAGCTTATTGCAAGACAAAATGATCTTATTTGTGACATTTCTGTTAGACGCAAACAATTTTTATGAAAATGATCATATTGTTTCGTAGGGTACGCCAAATTCTCATAAAATAAATAACTTTGCCTAATTTAAGTTTGTATGGCGGAGTATTTAAACTCAAGGAATTAATTCACTACAAAAAGATCAAAAACTGCACTTACCAACAAAAAAGAGAGAAAGAAACAAGTTGGTGGAGTCTATCTATACTACTTTAAAATGCATTTAAGCCTTTTAAAATTGGAAGGCTTAAAAATTCAGATTTTTTTACTTGCTTATTATGGAAAGAGTTTTTCTAACCAAAAATTAAGATAAGTAGCTCCAATCATGAGATGACATGTGTCACTTCTTAACAAACTCCAAGCCTAACTTCTAACAAACTCCAAACCTAACTCCTAACCATTAAAAATTAAGATAAAAAGCTCCAATTATAAAATGACATGTGTCATTTCTCAACTAAAAATTCATCTTTATTTTTAAATTAAAATATCTTTTTATCTATTTATTTTTTTTATAATCTAATTTCACCATATTTTCTAAAATTTTATGCTCTTTAATTCAACATCCATTTTGATATATTTTTATGAGTTTTTAGTTTTTATATTTTTAATGGGTTTATTTTATTTTAATTCAAATTTTTACAACTTTAACCTTTATTTCATTTATTTCAATCAATATAATCTTGATTCGTCAAAATCATATACTTTTGGGGTAGTGTTTGACGCGTAAGAGATTGCGAGGGTATTTCTATATGCCGGAATAATGATGTCGCGGGAAAGCTACGGGAAAGTTACAGGTAACCCAAACAAACACTTACAACTAACACATACACATTCGAAGTGTTGTGAAACGAATTCACTAAACGGGTAAGCAAACACATATAACTATACTTATCGCCGCCGTTGTGCGCGGGTACCCGGCTAGTATGATATACATGATTCTTTTGGTGTCCAAGCATAAAACTTAGGGTATGTTTGGCAAAACTAGCTGTAAGCTGTAAGCTGTAAGCTGTAAGCTGCAAAGCTGTTAACATGAGCTACAAGCTGTATCTTTTTTTTAATAAAAGTGTTTGGTAAATTAGCTGTTAAATGTAATTATAAGATGTAAAATGACATAAAAGGACAAATATATAACTGTAAATAAATGTTTGGAGGGTATATTAGTAATTTAAAGTTTTAACAGCTCATATACATTTAAAAAGCTTCATGAATCAGCTTTTCATTTTGGAGCTATTTGTTTGAAATAAAAGCTTGTAGCTAATGCATCCAAACGAAGCTATTTAGTTTATAGGAGATTATTTTGTAACAAAAAGCTAATAGCTCCTCCAAAAAGTCCCTGCCAAACAGGCCCTTAGTAACTTACATCTTAAAGTAACATCATGTGATAAACGTACTTTCTAATTTCGTTGTATAAATACGAGTATTGTTAAATTGTCACTAGCTTGTCAATACTTGAGAATCACTAAAATAATCAACAAACCAGCAAAAATTTGTTAACTCTAACTTGAAAATACATTTGTTTAAGAAAGTAAGTTTATTATACTATTACTACCACACCAAAATAATATTAGGGGTTAGATATGACTCAATTCTGATTGTGAGTTTAAATAAAGGGAGGTGATACTCACATTATTTTTTTTTTGCATGCATTACAATTTGTGCATTACAGTATTATACATTACAACAATAATGCATAAATTGTAGTGCATGAATCAAAAAATGTGGTATAAGTATCAATTCCTTTAAATAAATAGTCGTTGACACTTCACTCTTTGACAAACTTTAACCTCCCATCGAAACCATTTGACAAAACACATTTATATTTTGGGTGTGTTCGGCAAAAACAACAGTAGTATTGAGTAGTAATAATGAGCAGTAGTTGTAAGTAGTAGTGGTGAACAATTACAGTTTTTATATAAATGTTTGGTAACGTAGCTGTAGATGTAATCATAATGTGTAAAATAACTCATAAATACTACTTCATGAAGCGTTGAAAATGAGTACTCCGTAGAAATTAATAAAACTACTTAATGCTTTCTAAAAAAATATTAAAAATCATAACGCTTAACGTTCTTAAATGTTTCGAGCCAAAGACACGTGCCCTATCATTATGCCCTATCGCTAGATTTACAAACTGGCAGTAAAATGATGGGTGAAGGTTGAATATACGTAACAAACTTTCTCAAATTTACCAAATATACGTAACATACTTATTTTATTCTCTACACACGTAATATACATTCAAATACTTACCAATATACGTAATGTTGACAGGTTACCACTTTGAAAAGTTACAGTAATGGTCACTGTCGTTTGTGTTTACTTTCACCGTTAGTCCTTTGACATTTTTTCATGTAAAAAGTTACAGTAATGGTCCATGTGGTTTGCTTTGACTTTCACTGTTAGTCCTTTTATTTTCATCTTTTTTATATACGTTTTTACACGTATTTTTTACATATTTGTATACACTTTTTTATATACACTTTTTACACGTTTTTATGCACGTTTTTATACACTGTTTTATGTACGTTTTATACACATTTTTACACGTTTTTATACATATTTTTAAATACATTTTATTGCACGATTTTATGCACATTTTTATACAGAGTTTTATATACGTCTTTTAACACGTTTTTATACATTTTTTACACGTTTTTATACACGTTTTTTACATGTTTTTATACATGTTTTTTACACAAGTTTTTATATAAGTTTTTTACATGATTTTATGCACGTTTTTATACACGGTTTTATATATGTATTTTTACATGTTATTATACACATTTTTTACACGTTTTTATATACGTTTTTTGACACGATTTTATGCACTTTTTTATACAAGGTTTTTTGTACGTATTTTACACGTTTTATACAAATTTTTACACGTTTTACACATATTTTTAAATACATTTTATTACACGATTTTATGCACGTTTTTATATAGAGTTTTATATACGTTTTTTTAATATGTTTTTATACATTTTTTACACGTTTTTTTACATGTTTTTATACATGTTTTTTACACAAGTTTTTATATAAGTTTTTTACACGATTTTATGCACGTTTTTATACACGGTTTTATATATGTTTTTTTACATGTTTTTATACACGTTTTTATATACGTTTTTTGACACGATTTTATGCACTTTTTTATACAAGGTTTTTTGTACGTATTTTACACGTTTTTTAACACGGTTTTATACACGTTTATAAAAAAAAGTTTTTTTAACGTCTATAAAAATGTGTATAAAAACGTGTAAAAAACGTATATAAAAACGTGCACAAAATAGTGTAAAAAAACGTATTTAAAAACATGTGTATAAAAACGTATAAAAAACGTATATAAAAACGTATCTAAAAAAACGTGTATAAAAACATGTAAAAAACGTATAAAAAAATGTGTGTAAAAACGTGTAAAAGACGTATATAAAAACGTGTAAAAAAGTGTATAAAAAGCGTGTAAAAACGTGTATAAAAACGTGTGTAAAAAAGTGTATAAAGCGTGTATAAAAATGTGCATAAAAACGTATATAAAAATGTGTATAAAATCATATATAAAAAAGATAAAAGTCAAAGGATTAACGGCGAAAGTCAAAGTAAACCACATGGACCATTACTGTAACTTTTTTAAGTTAAAAAATGTCAAATGACTAACTGTGAAAGTTAACGCAAACGACAGGAACCATTACTGTAACTTTAAAAACTGGTAATCTCTCAATATTACGTATATTGGTAAGTATTTGAAAGTATATTACGTATGTAGAGAATAAAACAAGTATGTTACATATAATTGGTTAATTTGAGAAAGTTTGTTACATATATTCAGCCTTCACCCTAAAATGATTGTGTTTCTAAGGGTGTGCTTGGTTAGGGGGTCAAGGGGGTGGGGAATGGGTAAGGTATTCAAAAGGGCCCACATCACAAATAATATTGTGCTTGGTTAGGGAGGGGTAAGGGATTGATTACCCCGTACTGGGTAATGAACAATTATAGAATGAATTGAGGGGTAAGGGATTGATTGCCCACCTCACTCATTCCTTTGCATTCCTTTCCTTTTCCTTTTCCCTTTCCCTTTCCCCACTTTGAACCAAGCGGGCCCTAAATGTGTCACTAACAAAACATTAGATTTATTGTATTTTCAACTTTAAATGAAAATTGATTTGCAGACTTGCACTTTTCATTAGCACATTTTATTGTACGCATTACATATTTATATAATGCTTACAATGTGCTTTAACTACTTATATAATTGAGTGTCTTAATAAAAAATACGAGTGTCACAATTACCTCTCATTCCAAATACTAATGCTTTCCCGAAAAGTTAACGATTTTAATAGTGAGAATTCAAGTGTGATCAGTAAAAACTAGAATTGACAAAACAAATGATGTTCGGTAGAACAAACAATTTTCAAAAGGTTGTAGGTAGGAATATATAAGGGTTAAGCATCAAACTAGTAGACAATCAACTTTCACTATCAAAAGTGGTTCTATCACTATAAAATAGACCACATTATATTATAGACTAGCAAGGAGCTAGAAAAAAAAAATGACTACATAAAAGTTAACATCGGACTTTGAAGCCAACTAATCCAACTAAACTTTCTCTTGGCTCTAACATTACACCAAACAAAAGATTGACTAACAATATTATCAAATAAAATCGCCTTTTTAGGAACAATAGACGAGAAGACCACGGCATTGCGATAAATCCAAATGTGCCACAATGAAACCAAAAAAGTAGCTTCCAGATACTCTTTCACTTCTTTTCTTAGCTTCAACGAATGCATTCAACCAATCCAATCTTGATACGACGCAAAGTATATAACCGGCATACCCCACCATTTTAAAATATTCGAAGAGATATCCCTAGCAACATTACAATCGAAAAACAAGTGACTCGAGGACTCAACGTTATAATTACATGCCGGGCAATGAATGCAAGGCAACTCCAAACCTCTGAGCGACATATTGAGACAAGTTGGAATATTATCTAAAGCTAATCTCCATGCCAATATGTTAACTTTGATAGGCACTAACTTGATCCATCTCGTAGGAGTCCCATTGCAAATACTAAACTTCTCCTCGATAAATTTCCTGGCCGAAGCAACCGAAAAAAGACCCGATGAGTCTAAAGACCAAATCCAACAATCTGGTTCCATTGTTAACTCCACCAAGTGAGCAATCTGTTGCAAATCCTCCATTTGGCTACTTTCAGCACCCCCTCCTTGGATCCCATCGAAACCCTCTAGATAGGCCATTAGCAAGTTTGAGACCAACAGTGACCTCCTTGAATTCTTCCAAAGCAAACAATCTAGGATAATCATTTTTTAACAACCTACCATCCAACCAAAACATGGTTTTTTGTTTGACAAAAGACATAAGGTCAACACCATTCTTGTTTAAATGATTCATGCCTTTAACACACTCAATCCATGTAGATGATCTACTAGACGGAGGAATACGATCCAGGCTCCCATGTAAACCGTGAATAGCCTTTACAACCCGCACCCATAATGCATCATGTTGAGTTTTAAATCGCCACACCCATTTAAATAAAAGGGCTCTATTCATCGCATAAAAACTGTTAACTCCTAGCCCACCAACCTCTTTATTTGCTAACACCTTATCCCAACTTACCCAAGCCAACTTATGATCACCCCTTTCATTGCCCCGAAAGAAGTTGCTTCGCAACGATTCTAGATTCTTCAAAACTCCAGAGGGGACTTTGAATAAGGAAAAATAATATGTTGGTAATGAGCCAAGCACCGACTTAATAAGAGTCAAACGACCCCCTATCGATAATGTCTTCACTTTCCATTTAGAGAGTCTAGCACTAATTCTATCCACAATCATGTCCCAAGCTTTAATTTTTGACATATTGTTACCAACCAACACTCCTAAATACTTAAAGGGAGTTTTACCAATGTCACACCCAATTAAAGTTGCCCCTCTAGACACCTCTTCAATTTTAACACCACCCACTCCAATGATGCTACATTTATGCAAGTTTATTCGAAGACCAGAAGCTAAGAAAAAACATTGCAAAATTATAACAATGTTTTGCAAGTTTTCTTTGTTCCATTCACCTATAAAAACTGCATCGTCTGCGTAAAAAAGATGAGAAAGCCATACCGTGTCATCAGAACAGATTTTGATTCCTTTGAAAAATCCGTGATGCATAGCCTTTGAGAAAGAAATGTGTAGAGACTCCATAACCAAAAGAAATAGGAATGGTGACAGCGGATCACCCTGACGAAGACCCTTATGAAATTGGAATTCCTGCGTAGGACTTCCATTAACAAGCACCGAGCCGGTAGAAGAATTCAAATATCCTATAATCCAACCCCGCCACTTTGGACCAAAACCAAACTTTAACATGATTTCATCAAGAAAATCCCAACGAACCGAATCACACGCTTTTTCAAAGTCTACCTTGAAAACCATGGTCTTCTTTTTCTTGTAATTGCACCACGTAATCGCCTCACTAAGGATCATCGGACCATCTAAAATTTGACGACCACGAATAAAAGCTGATTGTTCATTACTAATTAACCCGTCAATAACCATACTTAGGCGATTAGCTAGAATCTTACCCACAATCTTGTATTGGCACCCGATAAGACTAATGGGTCTATAATTCTTAACTAACTTTGCATCAGTAATTTTCGGTATCAAAGCAATAAAGGAAGGATTACATCCCTTAGGGAACTTACTTGTATCAAAAAAACACTTTATAGCCTGAATTATATCCGGCCCAACCACATCCCAGAATTTCCTAATGAATTCAAACGTGAAACCATCAGGACCTGGGGATTTATCCACACCACAATCCCAAACCGCCTTTCGAATTTCATCTTCCGTGACATTACTATCTAAATCCATAACTTGTTGATGGTCCAAAACACGAGGAAAGTCACACATATAAGATATTCGAGAGTTTACTGGAGCTGAAAAACGAGTGGCAAAGTGTTGATAAAACTCATCTTTAACTTTATTCGGATCAACAACCCATTCGCCATTGCCGGATTTCAAGGTGTGCAGAGTGTGCAATCGCACAGGGCCCCAAATATTTTGATCCTGTGCGTTATAACGCAGGGCTGTTAGTTCGAAATTAAGGTAAAGTTAATGAAAATGTACTCTAAAACTTAAGCTCGATTGCTTTAGTGAAACATATTGAAAAAAAAACGAAAAGAATAAAACTATAAAGATACAGAGATACACGATCAAGGGGTTGAAGAAGATGATAACTTGTGTAAAAATCAATTTGCACCCTAGACTATATGGACTTTACACTTTTACTCTAGTCCTTTGGTCTTTTACCTAAATAAATATAAATGGGTTTACAAAAGTTACAGTTTTAACTCAAGTGTTATAAAAGTTGTTAAAATTTCTTTTAAATGATTTTTTTCATAGATTTTCTAGAAAAAGGTTTTAAATTTTTCATTAATGTGACAAAAATAGGCATGTTATATGTACACAAGTGTTTTTGAATACTTACCTTTTCTTCTCTCACTTTATTTTACACATATAAGTTTTGACATTGTTCGAGAGGTCTATACTGTAAAAAATTGGCACAGGGCCCCTAAAATTCACGGGACGGCCCTGCACCCCGAATAGCCATTTGATGCTGTTTCTTATTGATTATACCGCGAAAGAATGATTTTAATGGTGAGAATGTTTCTTATTGATCAACAACCCATTAGGCTGGTCGCATTCGAAGCTTAGACATCGGTTGGGCAACTTTTTTTTTGAAGGTCGACCGATGTTAGATCGGTTGGGCACGACTGCGGGTGGCCGGTTGCCACATCGGTCGTCGTCTAGTTTTGTGAATATCGGTTCCTTTCTCACTCGATGTTGAGGCATATTCTCCTTTCCAACGCATCACATTTAATACAAAATTTAAAACCCGACCGTTTGGTCATTCAATTAAAAAAAAAAAAAAAACAAAAAAACAAAAAAAAAATTCAAACCCATTTTATCACTTAAAACAAAAATCCTTGGGTCGTCGACTGGGGCATCCGGGTTGTCCCAGGTCGCTGAAGAGAGAAAGCTGACGTGGCGCAGGTTGTCCCAAGTCGTCCCAGGTCGCGACTGAGACCAGCCTTATTCCGTTTCTTATTAATTCATTGTATTTAAACACCAACAATGCTTTTCGAAAAGTTAATGATTTTAATGGTGAGAATTCAAGTAAGTGATCAGTAAAAACTATAATTGACAAAAGTAATGATATTCGGTAATCGGTAGAACAAACAATTTTAAAAAGGTTGTAGGTAGGAATATATAAGGGTAAGCATCAAACTACTAGTAGTAGACAATCAACTTTCACTATCAAAACTCAAAAGTGGTTCTATCACTATAAAATAGACCACTTTATATTATAGAAGAGACCAATATTATTCATTCTTATCAAGACTTACGAACACATCAACGTTACGTTTGGATTGATCCCTTCTTAATTTCAACGTTCCAAGAAATTGATTGGAAAATAAATAGAGAGCACATAGATTTTTTCATGACAAGTAGATTTATTACTAATATGTTTTTTTTCTGAAAGCTCAAATGTATACCAAAGGCCTCTTGACTCAACCGTATTTGAATAGCCCAACAACTTAGAGGATGTGGGCTCAAATCTCATTGAAAATACGTGAGTAGAATAGCAGATATTGTATGTTTTAAAAATTTGCAGTTCAAAAATAAATTTGTAATTTCAAATAATGTTTGCAAAAAAAAATGGGAGAACTGCATATATAGCTCTTGTTTGAACATATTACAAGTGCGCCACTTTTCCAAGTTTGTCCCGAACGACGCTATATTTTGAAAACATTTCAGGCTATGTGTAATAAGGGTGGTTTGACGCGTCATTCTTCACCCAAACCGTGTCTTTACTAAAATATCAAGACACCACCACCATGTTGTTTCATTGTTTTGTTGAGAACTCGGTTGGTCATACGACCAAGTTGTATGTAAAGAGAGAAAATGTTTTTTTTTGTGTGAGAACATATTGTAAGATATATTTGTGATAAACGAATATAAACTTACGTGTTAGGAAAAAACAATTGAGTTACATTCGCGTTTGATCATCTATTCCATTTGTACATGCAATTGAAATACTGTAAGAAAAAAATAATGGTACATCCTTTTATTATTCTAAAACTTTCACATCAATATTAAAAACTCTTTCATTATCATGAGTCATGTTAATGAACATGACGTTTGACTTTGGCTAATTAAATTAAGATGACGTAAATAATATAAAAGATTATTTTAGTTATAAAAATTCAGAAAAGATTATACAATGGGACATTGTTTATGACTGCATGGGTGCACATCATTGATCAAGCTACATAGCGTCTGGTGCAAGTTACAAACTTTGAATAATAGTATATCTTTCGGTTCGCTTTAGATATCATTTTTTCAAGAATTATATGCTTGCATTATTATTGATGTTTTATTTTAACTAATTAACTTGAACCATATTCTTAGACTGGATCTAAAGATAACCTTGTTCACGAATTCCATATTAGTTTTAACCGGTGGTCTATGCCACTTTCATCTCATTTTTCTTGCTTTTTCACGTTCATAGTCTCCTCCGGTAATGGTCTTCCACGCGCGATGGAGGTGTTTTCGGTGAGGTTTAGGAAACAACTACGACTAATTTATAATTTATTATTTGAGAACTCTATTATAGTGTTTCAGTATTTTCATTTTTTGGTGTTGTCATTGTTTATGTAAAAAAGAAGTTAATTGTGATTTAAGGAAAGAGATTTTCTAACTTGTACCACGGTGGCACAAGCTTTTAATCATTCAACAAACTGAAATTACTGTATTTATTACATGTTACTCCGTAGTTGATATTAATAGTTTTCTGATATTTACCAAACTTATCAATATTATATATAGAAATAAAATTAGAAAATGTTACTTGTTTCACTCTGATGTCCACTGTTCTAAGTCATGGAGTGATTATTATTATATTTGGTTTGAAAGCAAAAATCAATTAGTTTGGTACAAAAAACATATTTTAAAGGACTTCGAAAGTCATATATAGAGTAAAGCTACCATTCAATGGAAAAATTCAACGAGGTTAGTTCAAATGTCTACAACTTACCAAAACATGGAATATTTCATATATTTTGGTGAATTAAAGAATCTAAAGGAGCATAATTTACAAGGAATCCACCTAGAAACAAAATTTAAAAACTTTTTTTGAACCTTATATTATATTCTAGCGTTGATAAATGTATATCGCATATACGTTCCAAATAGAACTATGCGGATTCTCTTTTAAACTCTCACTTTACAATTCTAAATTTATATTAAAGGATTTGTTATCGACTTGTTTGTCTAAACCAATAGCATGAGCCGATGGGACATAACATGTTTATAAGCTTTGTTTCACAAATCACGACTGATCAAGTTTGTTCCATTGGTTCGGTTCAGTTAGTTTGAAGTCATTGAGATAGTTTTAGATACCCTTTTATATGATTTGTATAATTTCTGCTTAACCTTATATAAGCCTAGGAGTTACAGCTATTTTTGGAGATACAAAACTAAGAACTTGTTAATTTAACATTTAGAAGTTGTTTGTCCGAATTTATGCTAAGAGGATAAGTAGTTCAAAATTGTATAACGGACCTAGTCATGGTTGGCTGGTGATGATCAGGACTTTTAGGTTTGCTTTTGAATATAATGGGCTTAAGCGAAATTAAAAAAGCCCACCCAGTTGACTGGTCCAAATAGGGGTGTTCCCATCAGTCACGCCTTTTCGGGTTCCACGATTTATTTGGTCTGTGTTCCTCGACTTTTTTTAGTAATTTCTTTTAGCAAATGGAAACCGAAACCAACCAATTAAAACTGAGTTCGAGTTCGAGTTCATACACAACAGAAAACCGGATATGTAATTCAGTATCGGTGGTCTGATTTGGCTTTTGGTTTGATCGGTTTCAAACCGAATATCGAACACCCCGGCCAAACTTCTAATAGTATGTCTAATTTTATGTCAAAATTCAAATGGTAATATTTTGTTAGTTGCAATAAAACGACACACTTCTTTATTAACCAATTAGCCACAATCGTGATTTAGGCAGAAAATTAGTTATTATTTTAGGTCTCCTCGTTAATTTTCGATAGTATGAGTTTTAAAACTTGTTTTCTAATAATAATACAAAAAAAGCAAGGCGCGTTTGGTTACGAGATATTATCATTTATTAAAATAAACTATTTTAAAAGATTCTAAAAAGTAAATAAATTTTTGTACACTTGGTGCGTAAAATACAATGTCGTGTATTCAACTTATCATACTTATCTCATGCTAAAATTTGGTTTTAAGTCGAAATAAATGGGCTAGAAGCTATTATGAGTAGCTTGGCACCTGGTGCTAATATATTCATTCGTGGCTTTGGGCATGGTGATTGGTCCACTTTGTTTCGGTGCACAACTTAAAGAAGAGCAAGTCAGAGCAGGGGTGAGCATGGTTTGGCTTGGCTGATTTTAGCTAAAACCAAAATTGAACTGAAAGTACTTAGGGGCCGTTTAGTTGGTGAAAAATTTCCCATTTTTCCAAGAAATTTTTCATATGAAAATGGAAAATTTGAAAATGCGTTTAGTTACACTTTTTTCCAACAATTTTCCAAAAATGTGAAATTCTCATTTTCCAAATTTTAACTACAAATTTGAAAAGCTCATTTTACTCTTCTCACTTTTTTCATTCTCAATTTTTATACGTCCGTTTCAATACGTTTTGATCCGTTTTTTTGATTTTATACGTTTCATTACGTTGTCGTCCGTTTTCTTACGTTTTTGTCATTTTTTTTTTACGTTTTTGTCATTTTTTTACATTTTTTAAAAAATGAAAAATATAAATCCATCTAAACGGGTTTTCAAAATTCTCAACTCTTTTCTAGAGAAGAAAAACCAATCCCTTTTCTAGGAATTTGGAAACGGAAAAACAAGAAAATTTTTCTCCAACTAAACGGCCCCTTAATTTTTGCTTTTTAAAAACCGTTTGATTTTGGTTTATTTTCTAGGTTTGGTTTTTCGGTTTATGGTTTATTTTATGTTTGGTGTTTCAGCTAGAACCAAACCGAACATTAAACTTCGGTTTTTATAAATTACAAAACCGAATCATCGGTTTTTCAATTGGTTTTGATTTTTTGGTTTTTTGCGGTTTAGGTTCGGTTTTTAGTTTTTCTGCATACCTCTAAAGGAGAAGGTAAAAATGAGAGAAAATAAGAAGAGAGAAAAAAAAGCTGGTTGTATTCTTAAGTCGGTAATAAAAGAAGGGGGTGAAATTAAATTATGCCTAAAAATCTTCTTTTCAAATTATCCTAATTTGAAAAAAATATTAAGAGAAAAAGATTGTCACAATTAACTTCCTTCTTATCTTCTAAAAAAATTTAGATACATGACATTTTTTTTTTCTCTCCACTTCTCTTCATTTCTCTTCAAATAAAAATCCGGGAACACAAGTTTAACGACTACATGTTCCTATTTTAAAGAAACTAGTTTTTATCACTTTTGCAACATTTAACAATTTTTAGGTCGTGGAATTGTCGTTCTATAAAACAAGAAATATTGATTTTTTGATATCAACTTGCGATAACAATAGAAATTCACTCATTGTGTTTGTAAGTTGTAGATTTACGACACATTTAGATGCTCATGTACATGTATATAAGCCCATGTTGTGTTTTGGGAAAACGAGTTGTGTCTTAATAGGTTTATATAATATAGCGACCAACCATGCCAAAAGTATCTAGGTAGTCTGGCTAGTCCAGATGTCAACTATGTTTTTATAAACTTGGGTCAATCTTTTAACTCATCCTTCTATTTAAAGGATTATGATATGTGAAAAATATGACGATTTAAGTGATGAGTAATAGAATACAAACGAGTGTTGGAACCCGCGCTATGCAGCGGGATTGGCTTTAAAGGACTTACTTTGTAGCGACACTTGAACCTCAGGGGTTGTTTTTGCCAAGTTGCGAAAGATTGCATTGCTAAAGGACTTGGTTTGCAACGCCACTTGAACCTCAGGGGCTGTTTTCGCCAACTTGCCAAAGTTGGCAATTAATGCTTGTTTGGGTACTGTTTTCTTACCCACCTATTAGTATATATATAATTTTTGCCAAGTTGCGAAAGATTGCATTGCTAAAGGACTTGGTTTGCAACGCCACTTGAACCTCAGGGGCTGTTTTCGCCAACTTGCCAAAGTTGGCAATTAATGCTTGTTTGGGTACTGTTTTCTTACCCACCTATTAGTATATACGAGTGTTGGAAAACCGCGCGATGCAGCGGGATTGCTTAAAGGACGTGCTTTGCAACGACACTTAAACCTCAGGGGCTGTTTTTGCCAAGTTGCGAAAGATTATTAATGCTAAAGGACTTACTTTGAAACGACACTTGAACCTCAGGGGCTGTTTCTGCCAACTTGGCAAAGTTTGCATTAAATGCAAGGTTTGTTACAAAACCATGTACGCTTTTTAGTTATATACGAGCGGGGGCACCCGCGCGTTGCGACGGGGGTGTTGTGTTTAATCTAAGTCGGAAAAAAAATTGTATTTTTTCTTTTTGTTATTAAGGACGAAATTTGCAAAAGGTCGATAACGGGGGACTAACGGTACGATTTGAAGCTAATTTGAGGGACTAAAAGTGTGTTAATGTGGTAACAACTGTTGAGTACAAACATTTGTTGCATTTGTTACTATTACAGCAATTGTTGTGTACAACGTTTTAAAGCTAAAAAAAGTGACTTTTAGTATATTGTGGTAACAGTTGTTGCGTACAAACACTTGCTGCATATGGTACTGTTATAACAACTGTTCTGTACAATCTTTTGAAGCAAGAAAAAAAGTCACTTTTAGTATATATATATAATATATAATATAATGTCGTATATGTATATAGGAGGATAAATAAGCACAAAATGTAAGAGAATATATCAATACTCAATCGTATATCAAAGAAAATTGTTGACTTAACGACAATGCTTCATAATCGTCTATTTCTCGTGCTTGTATCATATTGTCTTTGATTTGTTTTCTTAGTTTCGTGTTTTAATCAAATATCAAAACATGTTTGCGCTGAAAGTTTTTAGGTCATGGTGGATTTTCAAGCAACTTGAATTCTGTTAAACGTTGAAGGTCATTCGGTTTAAGGTTTAGAAGTCACATGATTATTCTAGATTGAAGGCCAAAGGTTTCAAGATTCAGAAGTCGCATGATTTGAAGGTAAAGGCCGGTTTCCAGGTTTTTGTTCAAGTTAGAAATTGCGACATTACTATATATACTATTAGCCAAGACATGCGCTCTTCTCATGACACGTGTCAAGCATTAATTGTCAACTTTTGCAAGTTGGCAAAAATAGTCCCTGAGGTTTAAGTGTCGTTGCAAAGTAAGTCCAAGTTGGCAAAAATAGTCCCTAAGGTTTAAGTGTCGCTGCAAAGTAAGTCCTTTATAGCAATTTGGCACAAATAGTCCCTAAGGTTTAAGTGTTGCTGCGAAGTAAGTCCTGTAGAATTAATTGGTATCTATAGCAATTTGGCAAAAATAGTCCCTATCCAAATTCACGTCTACAAAAGCAATCCCGCTGCATTGCGCGGGTTTCCACACTCGTGTTAGTCTATGTTTGGAAAATTACATTTTCACAAAGCAAAAAGAAAAAGAAATTAGAGCCAACCTAAATGGGCTAGGAATAGGGCCGGGTCAAAATGGGATAAAAAGTTATGGATAAGACATTTTAATCTTGAGTTCTAAGGCTAAAGGCTCTAATCATATACTATATGCCAACGAGTAACAAGCTAGATGTTTTTGACATTATTTCATGATCCAAGTATATGTCAAATTTGATAATTGATACACATCTAATGTTATATTTACTGTTCATATAATTAGCCTGATATATAGATTAGGGTTCAAAGTGTAGTTTAGCTATATAATTTAGTCAAATTGGGTCGGTTAACGTACTCCATGTTGTTGATGAGGAATAATACCACCAACTAATTTATGTTATTAATAGCGATATTTGTTCAATATTTATGATACACTATCAAATGCTTATTTATGTGGTGCCTCTTAATTGTTCAAATATATATTGTCTAATTTCACTGGCATTGTTTAATTACAATGTTGAGATATTGTTTCATGAACATTTATTATTAATGCAATAAGATTATTTTGTTACATATATAAAGGTTAATATGGTTAACCATATAGTACAAAAAATTGCAATTATTTTCTTTCCTTTAACATGAAAGAAATACCGTAGCGTTTCTATTTGGATCAAAATAATAAATGACATAGTTAAAGCCGGCATATGCCCCGTACAATAATTTTGATCATTCATGAACCTTTAAACAGCCTGATTTATCAGTTCATCACCTTGTGATTGTTAATGCAACTTCCTAATCAGAGGCGGACGTACTTGAGTCAGAAACTCAGAATATGCGTGTGCATATCTTATATACGTCATCACTAATGTAAAAACGAAACTTTTTACATATTTTAGAGCTTAATGTTAAACACACATCATTTTCAAATTAGATGCGTTAAGCAAAGTAGCAAACCATAGGCATATATATATAATGAAGTTAATGATAAATATCATTTAGGCTAAAGGAAGTGGTTGGTGACCCATGTTATCTGTTTTGATGCTAGCTTGTGACCATACCCGCACGATGGGGTGGTCACCATCCACTCTGGATAGCCTTATATGTTTGAGAACGACATACAATTAAATTCAAAATATTGACTATCGATCCCTTCTCTTTATGTGTGGTGTACAAAAGTCGTTAACTTGCGAAGAGCATTTAAGGGTTGTCATTACATAATTAAAGCAAATAATACAAAAGGATTAAATTAATTGTATTAACACATTGATGGTTGAACATGACTAATAATGGGCTAGAAACTACATTGCATTTAATTGCATGTAAATACAGTTGCTTGGTGAACTTTTAAGGATGTTCACGTGATCGACAAAATAAAACAATATGTAATTGCATTATTATTGTTTTTATAGAGCTTCGTCCAACTTATAAATACCATCAAGGCGGAGGTATGAAAGTACTACAAAAGGTAAAGGGTGGTAGCCAGAGGTGGAGCAAAAAAAATTTGGTCGAAAAGGCATATTTTGATAAAATTTAGAAATTACACTCCAAATTGATACTTTGAGTTAAATTTTGAAAAAACTTAAAATTTTTTCGAAAATACACACTACAATTTTTTTCGATAGAAGGCCACTTGCCCTCCCCCCCCCCCTCATCTCCGACGATAGTGGTAGCCCGCCAGACTTTGCCACTTTGATCCACTATTATACATTTACTTGTTTTTTATGTGTAAAAATTCTGTTTTTATGATTTAGCTCTCACATAAAAGACTCCAATTTTTTTTTGCCTTTTCACAATAGTAGAAACTAGGAAGGACAACAAACAATGAAATAAGCGGAAAAAGTATTTTAAGATAAGATAAGATTAGTTGTATGAAAATCTCAAGTTTTAAAACTAATTTATCCACATGACTGAATTTAAGACACCTTAATTAGAAAGTAAATAGCACATGGTCTAGAGGCACTTTATTTTACTTATTTAAAAATTCATACTTACCAAGGGATAAATCCTCACTATCTATCTAGTATAATCTAATGGTGAGGATTAACCTAAGATTTAATACTTAAACCTAAGTCCATGTTTTTTTTATTATTTTTTGTCTTTCTTTTTTATTAACCTTTTTTTTTCTTTCCTTTTTTTTTTCTTTTTTTTTTTGTCTTTTTTATTAATTTCCGTTTTTTATGAACTAACGTTTTTTTTTTTTTTTTTTTTTTTTTTTTTTTTTTTTTTTTTAAATCTGCGTTATTCACGTTTATTTTTTTCGCGTTTTTTTTTTCGCTTTCATACGTTTTCCTCCGTTTTCATACGTTTTCCTCCGTTTTCGTCTGTTTCGTCCATTTTCTTACGTTTTCGTCCATCTTCATATGTTTTCGTCTATTTTCTTACCTTTTCGTTCGTTTTCATACGTTTTCGTCCGTTTTCATACGTTTTCTTACGTTTTCATGTATTTTCGTCCGTTTTTATACGTTTTCGTCCGTTTTCAGACGTTTTCGCCCGTTTTTATACGTTTTCATCCGTTTTCATAGGCTTATATACGTTTTAGTCCGTTTTCATACGTTTTCGTCTGTTTTTTGTAGTTTTTTTTTTATAAGTTTTCGTCTATTTTCATACGTTTTCATGCTTATTATTAAACTTTATTATATTACATGTCTAATATCAATTATGATATTTTATAAAAAAAAGTTAATGTCTAATATCACTTGTAATATTTCATAAACAAACAAGCATGTTTTTTTAACATTTAATATCACCTGAGATATTTCATTGTTCTGTATATTTTTATATATTATCACCTATGTGTTTTCTAATATTTTTATAATTTTCAGTTACATGATAGTTTTTGTACCTTTCATCGCAATTGACAAGCGTATATTTTTTTAATGCAACCAGTGTTATCTATCACTTGTGATATTATACTCTTAGTAGAAATAAAATGGTTAAAGTTTCTTTAGGTGAATTCTTATTTTGTTCAAAAAAATGCTAATTTAATGCAACACTTGTTTGAATTTGAGAATATTTCAAATCTCTATTTTCATAGTTTGCTTCATTTTTATTCATTTTGATATTTTTAAGTGGCACTTATTATCTCTTGTGATATAACACTGTAAGAAAGATGAAGAGTATTACATTCTTCATCATGTATGTGTTATCAATTTTGATACTCAACTAAGAATGTGAAATATTACATTCTTACCAAATGTGATAAGAATTTAGTATTTTACCAAATATATATGAAAGAAATAATAATATACATCACTTATTATATCACTGTGATGATTCTGTTCATTTTTTTATTTGTGTTTTTGAAAATATTTAGGAAGATTTTTGTGTTTTATAATAATATGAAATATTAAAAAAGGTGTTTAACTGAAAACAAGAGATGTTATGATACTTTGGTTAGACTTGTGGTGGCATTTTCTTTTTAATAGATACATTGTGCATGTTTCGATAGGTTTTATAGAGGGATTTAAAAATATTTCTCGTTGAATCAACAAACTAAAGAAGCTATGGTTGAAGAAAGCACAACAAACTTAGCAAGCTCAAACACCTGTGATATCACACATGATATCACAGGTGATATCACCTCGCTTTTGATATCACATGATATCACAAGTGATATCACTGGTGATATCACAAGTGATATAAACTATGATATCACACATACTACCACCGATGATATCACACATGATATCACAGGTGATATCACCTGTGTTATCACACATGATATCACGTGTGATATCATGTGATATTACAAGTGAGGTGATATCACCTGTGATATCATGTGTCATATCACAGGTGTTTGAGCTTCCTCAGTTTGTTTATAAATATGTGTGCTTTCTTCAACTATAGCTTCTTTAGTTTGCTGATTCAACCATAGATATTTTCAAATCCCGCGATAAAACCTATCGAAACATGCACAATGTATCTATTAAATAGAAAAATCCACCACAAGTCTAACAAAAGTATCATAACATCTCTTGTTTTCAGTTGAAAAACTTTTCTAATATTTTATAATATCATAAAACACAAAAATCTTCCTAAGTATTTTCAAAAACACAAATAACCCCAATCATCAGAATCATCACATTCTTAGTTGATTATCCCAACTGATAACACATACATGATAAAGAATGTAATACTCTTCATCTTTCTTACAGTGTTATATCACAAGAGATAAATAAGTGTCACTTACAAATATCAAAATAAAAACGTCTGAAAACGGACAAAAACGTATAAAAATGAATGAAAAACGTATAAGAATGTATGAAAACGGACAAAAACGTCTGAAAATGGACAAAAACTTATAAAAACGGATGAAAACGTATTAAAACGGACAAAAACGTATAAAAACGGACGAGAACGTCTGAAAACAGACGAAAACGTCTAAAAATGGAAGAAAACGTAAAAAACGGACGAAAACGTCTGAAAACAGACGAAAATACATGAAAACATAAAAATAGAGACAAAAACGTCTAAAAACGGACGAAAATACATGAAAACCTAAAAAAACAGACGAAAACGTATGAAAACGAACGAAAACGTAAGAAAACGGGCGAAAACGTCTAAAAATGAAAGAAAATATAAAAACCGGACGAAAACATATGAAAACGGACGAAATCGTATATAAACCTAAGAAAACGGATTAAAACGTATAAAAACGGACGAAAACGTATAAAAAATGACGAAAAACATGAAAACATAAAAAAACGGACGAAAACGTATGAAAATGGACGAAAACGTATCAAAACGGTAAAAAACTGGCGAAAACGTAAGAAAAATGAGGAAAACGTTGGAAAACTGACGAAAACGTATAAAAACAGACGAAAAACACGAAAACGTAAAAAACGGACGAAAACGAACGAAAACGGACGAAAACGTATGAAAATGAACGAAAACGGGCGAAAACGTAAGAAAATGGAGGAAAACGTTGGAAAACGGACGAAACAAATGAAAACGGATGAAAACATACGAAAACGTATGAAAGCGGAAAAAAACACTAATAAAAAAGCGCGAATAACGCGAATTAAAAAAAAAAAAAAAAAAAAAAAAAAAAAAAAAAAAAAAAAAAAAAAAAACATTCATTTATAAAAAAAGGGGAATTAACAAAAAAAAAATGAAATAAAAAAAATGTGAATAAAAAAGGAAGACAAAAAGACAAGAAAAAAAACATGGACTTATGTTTAAGTATTAAATCTTAGGTTAATCCTTAAACTAGATGGATGGTGGAGATTTGTCCATTGGTAAGCAGCAAAATTAGGGTAAGTAAAAGAAAATTCCTCCATGGTCTAAAATACGTTATGAAAAGTTGAAAACCATAAGGCTAGGGGACTCAATCCCCCCATTTTTCTTGCCACGTCAGCTTTCCCTCTCCAGCGACCTTCAAGCGATTGGGTGCCCCAGTAAGACGACCTACACTACAAAAACATACCCCACAAAAATACATTTTATATTTAATTAAATACACACAAACACACATAATAAACACACGACATTCGGTTGTGTACACGATCGAAAGAAAAAAAAAAGTTGATCAATCGAAGGGCGATCGAAACCCCACAATAAGGAGGATCGATCACCTAGTCGATCTCTCCCCTTATTGTAGGCAGCCTAAACTTTAAAAACCGGGTGAGATATGAGCATTTGATATGTATGTACCGAAGGTTTTATTGCCTCATTTTACATGAGCGTTTGATATGTACAAAAGATAGGTATAATGACTTTTGAAAATTTGAACACTGATGGATCAAAAGATTCAGTTATATGCTAACTATCATAGTTAAGTTAGTTTCAGCAATGAATATTTGTGCAAAATGGGGTTATAGGCTGATTGGAGTCTTGAAGATGGATTAGTTTGTTCCTTGTTTCTCGTTTGGTTTCTAATCTTACGCGTAACAGGAAGAAACTCTAAAGATCGGAAGTGTGTGCTTCGTCGTCGTGATGGAGGACACAATCGAGTACACATATAAGTCCTTGCATTACTCATTCTAGTGTTGAACTTATATCTAACATTTTTTTAGTGGACACTGATCGCTTCCAAAACAGTCAAGAAATATTGACCAAAGGTTTTAGTCAACAAAAGTCTACTATTATGGACTCAATACAATTTCCCTTGGAATTTAGTGGATTCCCGGGTCGTTAAATCCCACGGAGGTTGAATGGTGTGTGAAAACGTTCAGAAGTAGAATGATCACTAAGGATAATGATCTGTAAGGATTTTGGTTGATAATTACACTACTGATTGTTTGAAATTGTATTTGGATACAGAGCTGTAAAACACAACAATCAGATTAAACAAACGTGTATAACAAGTAAATAAAAATGTAAATTTAAAAATTACAGGGACTTAAAATGACAAGTTTAAAACTAAAGGGTATAAAATGAAAATTTTAAAACTTTTTAAAATTAAAGAAAATTAAAATCTAAAAAGAAAATATTTTACTAATATTATATTAATTTAATATTAATTAATTAATTAAAACTATTCTAAACTTATTTAAAATTTAGTTTAATTAATCTAAAAAGGATTTATAATACAAAACTAACTAAGAAAATTACAAATTTATTTTCTAAAAATCTAGAACAACTTAAAAGATTTATAAAAATTAAAAACAAATATTTTTGTCTTTTAGCTAAGGTTTTATTAATTAAAAACTTAATTAATAATTTAAATCTAATTAAACTAATTAAAGGATTAAAATTAGAAAATAAAAAGGGAAAATTATAAGATTAATTTTTATAGGTTCTAATTAAGTTAACAAAGCTAGAAAAAAATATAAAAACATGGTTTTACTTAATAAAAATTATTTTTACTATTTAATACTTTAATATTAATTAATTATTAATTAAACTATTATTAATTATTAAAAATACTAGATGACAAAGGAAAAATCTAAGAAAATTCCTAAAAATACTTTAATATGACAGAAACTTAAGAAAAATATAAAAACAGATAAGTGCTTAATAATAAGCTGAAAAGAAAATTTAAAAAGCTAATTTATATTAAATAAACGCTATCACTATTTTTAAAATTGATGTTTTTGTGTTTTTTGTTTTATAAAACTATTTAACTACTGAAAATAAGCAACTTTAATGAGGACAAAAATTTTAGAACTTAAAAATAAGCAAAACAAAAGCTTATGAGCTTGACAGTTGAGCTTTTGGCTCAATTTGATTATTCAAGCTCAAATAAGTGGCCAAATAAGCTAAACAAAAAGAAACAAAAGTGAAATAAGATGAAAATAAGTTAAAGGAACTGGTAATGAGTAAGAAATTACAAAAAGTAGCACTGATAAGCTTAGGATAAGCCAATAAGCACTTCCACTAAACCTATCAACCAAACAGGCCTGCAAGGATTTTGTAGGCCAAATTTAACTAGGGGCAAAAGCTCAGAGGCCAAAAATAAGCCTGGATGTAATAAGCTGGCTTATTGAGGTTTCCAAAAAGCCAAGAATCTCACACTGGGGCCCACTAATAAGCTCTGTGTGAGCTTGAGAAAAAGCTTGTAAACACTGAGTATTCAGTGTACAAAGGAAATGGGACAAACAAAAAGCTATAAGCAGTCCTACCAAATAAGCTAGAAAGTGGAAAATAAGCACTGGACTAAAGATATAGCTAGATGGGCTTTCCAAAAAGCTAAGGGTCAAGCCCTGGGTCTCACTAATAAGCTCTGTGTGAGCTTATGAAAACACACCAACTCCTCTGTCACAGGGGAAATAAGCTGTTTTGAAAAGCTGATTTGAAGCTTAAAGAGCTTTAGAAAAATTTCACAAAAATCAGATTTAGAAACCAGACCAGCTTATTTTGTTAAACCCAAAATATCAAAAGTTATGGATCAGAAATGAATCTACTAAAAATTAATATAAAATTATGAATCTACCAAAATATCAAAAGTTATGGATCACAAAAATCTACTCTTACTAAACCTGTTTGCAAGATTTGAACATCTGATTTCTACTTAAATGAGAATGAGAGCAGTTTAAGATGAATTTTGACTTCTTGTGATATCAGATGCAATCTAATGAACAATTTGACTATATTATACCTATATTAAACTCTAGAGACTATGCCTAACCACTGAACTAAGCTCTATCCCAAATGGAATGCCTGATCCAAACACCCCTATTAAAGGCTGTTTTGAGTTTTTTCAAAGCTTAACACTAACTTAGGCCATGAAACTGATTCATAAGAACATTTAATGATATAATAAGCTGATTTAAGCACATAAATACCAACAATAACAACAAAGACCTATAAATTACTATTATGAAATATTAATAGTGAAAAAGTGAAAACAAAGCAACTAAGAGAACTGATGAACAAGCATGCAATATTAAGCTATAATCTAACTAACAAACACCAAATAAGCATAAAAGCACAGAGATAAGCACTTCTACAGTGAATGGCCAAAATTAAGAAATGAGCTTACAAATTGCTTCTAAGCTCATAACTGAGAACCAAGACCCAAGAACACTTCCTATAGCTTCCCAAGAAGCATCTAACCCAAGGGCAATCCAGAATCAACCTTGCTCCAGCTTTCTTTCTTCATCATTTTTTATTTTTGATTTTTTTTTTATTTATAACTAATTTTTTTTGTATTTTTGATTTTTAATTCTAAACTGAGTTTTAAAGTTTCTAATAGCTTACACAAGCTATATAAGGAGCTTATATGAGCTTATGAGTCCATAACATTATACTTATTTGCATTATTCAATTCAGTGGCTCCAAATTAAGTTGTTGGATGACCATTAATTTAGTGGCTCCAAATTAAGTTGTTGGAAGGCTATTAAATTAGATACATACGCAAGTGGCTCCAAATTAAGTTGTTGGATGACCATTAATTTAGTGGCTCCAAATTAAGTTGTTGGAAGGCTATTAAGTTAGATACATCCCAAATTAAGTTGTTGGAAGACCCTTGTGGTGACACATATACTTTTTACTACTATGATACATACATACATGATTGTGCAAACTATATTTTGGCAGTGGGTTGTGAACACACAGGTTGCAAGTTCTTTATGGCGGAACTTGGAACTGAGTGGATTTACAATGCCTTTGCTGTGTAAACATTCTTTCAAGGCTTTTCAACTTATTCAAAACAAATTCTATGAACTCACCAACCATTGTGTTGACACTTTAGCATGTTTATCTCAGGACATAAGACGATAGCTGTTGCATGGAACTTAGAGTCGCACGACATATTTTGAAGACTTATGCTTTTATCATTTACCATTCGAATCATTTATGTATTATACTTTGGGACCTCATTGTTTGTAACTCTGATTTCATTAATCGAATGGTAACTTTTCAAAACGTCTCATTTAGAGGTCGTTTTCTATAACTTGTACTTTGTATTATGAAGTAGCACCCCAGTGACACAGTCTTCCGCTGCGGTATTTTGGGGGTGTTACAGATTGGTATCAGAGCATTGGTTATAGAGAACTAGGTTGCATTTAAGAGCCTAGACTATAACTGCTTTATACGTTAAGACTCTCGACTGTAATTGCCTTACACACACTTCGTGCGCATATGCTTCTTGTTAGTTATTTGTTTAGATCCACGTTGTTGGATGATATGACTTTAGTAATAATAAGGAAACCACATAATTTAATTGAGTCATTAAAAATATGAAGCTCAGTAATAACTAATTATTTAACTTGATCTTGTGACAGTTCTTGTTTGATGAGACATGAGATTTGAGTTAAATAATATTATTACTTAGCTTTAGGGATTTGATGACTTGGTTATCTTATTATCTGCAAATGAGTTTTGTGTCGGAAAATCTTAAGTAGGATGATTTATAATTTCCTTATTTGAATGGATTGGGACGCTTCTTTATTCAAATAAAGAAATTATAAACCACCGAACCATAAGTTCATAATCCATTACTTACATAAATTTGGACGCTTCTTTATGTAAGTAATGAATTATAAATAAGTGGGCTTATTTTCATCCGATATGATTCCCTAACCACATTATGGGTGTATTACAACGTAACCCATACACTATTCCTGTTGAATAAGAGAGAACCCCACTGGTTTAGAGACCACACTTTTCTTAGACACACTATAAGTAGTTAACATCAACAGAACTTCGGGACGAAGTTCCCTTAAGGGGTAGAGACTGTAACAATTCGTATTTTCGGGACACTATTCATTTGTACTATTTACTGTTACTATTCATTTTTACTATTCATCATATTTTAGGTCATTATTTAAACTCAAACTTTTTCCCGAAAATTACTATTCATAAATTACTATTCACAAATTACTATTCACCGTAATTTTTATTATTTACTAATTTCGCCTAAATTGAACAAGTAAGTACTTTTACACGATTTTTATGCATAAACAATATACTATGTACTCCTAATATATAAATATCTAGTTACTGTTATAAATATCTAAAGATATTTTATTATAATATATTTTATTATAAATATCTAAGATATTTTCTTATAATATATTTTAATAAAAATATCTAAACACTATTCATCAAAATATCTAAACACTATTCATCAAAATATCTAGATATTTTCAGATATTTTCCCTATAAATAGAAAGAAAACTAGTTCATTTTATTTCACAGAAAAACACACACATTTTCCCCCTCCTCCTTAATGTCGCCACCCTCCATACACACTCCATACTTGATTTTCAGGCTCCGAGTTATACACATAAGTTGAAGGCATTAGTATTCTCTACGTAAAAATTAAGTTTATTTTGTATTTCCGCGGTTGGATTAAGAGCTACACAATGGTGGGTTGGAGCTGTGGGTCCCAGAAAATTCTCAAAACTTTTGCAAGAATAGATCGGGCAATATTAAAGATGGGTTTTTGTTTTTGAAGCTATCGGGATAGTTATGGGGTAGATATGAGGTGATTTAGAGGTTTTTATAGTTTAGGAAATGGATTTTTGAATTTAGATGCGGAAGCGCTGCCCAATTTTCTAGTATCATTCATCAGTTATTATCAGGTGAGTCATAGCCCCTACTTTTATACATTTTCAATTACTTTTGGGGGAGATACATGCTCAAACTATTTTCATTTACTTTCACAAGTACTCTAAACTTTTAAGGATTACCGTGAGTTCGTAGCCCACTTTTACTCGTTTAATTGTTTACAAACTTTTGGGGGAGATACATGCTCAACTACTTGCTTTACAAATACAAATACTCAAAACATTTACACTTTTATGCTACGCTATACTTTTTATACTTGATTGTAAAATACTTGATTGCATATATACATGATTATGATATACCTATTTGCGTTATTCTTGATTGCATTATACTTATTTGCATTATTCAATTCAGTGGCTCCAAATTAAGTTGTTGGATGACCATTAATTTAGTGGCTCCAAATTAAGTTGTTGGAAGGCTATTAAATTAGATACATACGCAAGTGGCTCCAAATTAAGTTGTTGGATGACCATTAATTTAGTGGCTCCAAATTAAGTTGTTGGAAGGCTATTAAGTTAGATACATCCCAAATTAAGTTGTTGGAAGACCCTTGTGGTGACACATATACTTTTTACTACTATGATACATACATACATGATTGTGCAAACTATATTTTGGCAGTGGGTTGTGAACACACAGGTTGCAAGTTCTTTATGGCGGAACTTGGAACTGAGTGGATTTACAATGCCTTTGCTGTGTAAACATTCTTTCAAGGCTTTTCAACTTATTCAAAACAAATTCTATGAACTCACCAACCATTGTGTTGACACTTTAGCATGTTTATCTCAGGACATAAGACGATAGCTGTTGCATGGAACTTAGAGTCGCACGACATATTTTGAAGACTTATGCTTTTATCATTTACCATTCGAAACATTTATGTATTATACTTTGGGACCTCATTGTTTGTAACTCTGATTTCATTAATCGAATGGTAACTTTTCAAAACGTCTCATTTAGAGGTCGTTTTCTATAACTTGTACTTTGTATTATGAAGTAGCATCCCAGTGACACAGTCTTCCGCTGCGGTATTTTGGGGGTGTTACAATTTCAACCCTTGGATCCTTTGAATTCATCACAACCGTCCATTTGGCATTTTGGCGCCAAAAAGTCATTTGAGCAGGTTTTAAGCAATTAAGGAATTTTGGGTGTTTGTGGAGGTGTAGGGGAGTGGGTAAACAGCTGGAAAGGTGGTGGTGAGGTGGTAGGAACAAGTGGTGGAAACCATGGTGGTTTCTGGTTTTGGCGGGGATTGTGAGGGAGAGGGTGAACAGTGCGTGGGTTTGACTGGTATTTGACCGGTATTAATAATAGGTGGGGGTTCAAATTAGGGGGTTCACATGGGTTTTGGACTGGCTCAATAATAAAAAGGGTCCGTTTGGTTTTGGATTATCACAAGGACCATTTTGTAATTTCCTGATTTTTGAGGGACTGAAATTGTAACTTTCCCAAACTTATCAAAAGGGCCAAACATGTCAAGTACCAATAATACAAGGACTATAAATTCCATTTTTCATCTTTAAAAGAAATCAAGGACCATTTTTGACACTTTCCAAAAGTTTAAGGACCTTTTCTGCCATTTGCCCAAAGATTCATTCAAGGACCATTTTTGACACTTAGAATATTTCAGGGACCTTGAATGATAAAACTCCACATTTTTTGATTCCAGGGACTAGATTTGCCAATCTTTGAAAGTTTAGGGACTGAAACTGTAAATTATATAAACTTTGTTGTTTTTCATCAGTTTTCAATCTTTTTGCACTTGTAAGACATAAAAACACATTTCAATGATATTTATAGTATTTTGTGGCATTTCTGAGTGTTTTCAAATGTTTTTGCAGTTTAAATGGGAATAAAATGATGAGTATTTAGACACTCATCAATCCCCCACACTAAACTATTGCTAATCCCTAGCAATCTTTTTGAAACTTTAATGTATTTAAGTCTCTTTACCAAAAGCCATTACTTCTGGAGTAGCCAATTGTTTCAGTTCAGGTAAGAACCTTGGTACAATGATAACCAAATGATTTTGAGCAAATCACCAGCTTTCAACGGTTTTGATTTGTCTTTACCAGAAGCCGTTTGCTTCTGGACTAGCCAACTTTTAGATAAAATATCTTTGGTGAGTCGATTACCAATTATGGTTTTCCAACTGCCTTTACCACAAGCCATAAACTTGCGGGCTAGCCAACTCTTCACTAATTAAAGATATGGTGAGCTCAACACCATACAATTTTGGGCAAATTGCAAGCCGTCAACGGATTTGAGATATCTTTACCAAGAGCCGTTTGCTCCTGGATTAGCCAATCCTTTTGTTTATTAGACATGGCGGACTGATAACCGTAAGCTAAGTAAGTGCAAAACACTTACTCCAAAAAAAAATTTTGGCCAAAAATGGGGGAATTGGGTGGTATAATTACATGATAAAATTCGTGAGAATTCCCCCCCCCCCCCCCACACTAGAAATGAATATTGCCCTCAATATTCAAAGTACCGGCGGTTATGCCGAAACATAGAACGTAAAAGGGAAATACTACGGCCATTCATTTTTTTTTTTTTTTTTTTTTTTTTTTTTTTAATATGAAAACTTATATACAACAGCGGGGGGCGACTCCCCCACACTAGGGTGGTAGAAAGTAGAAAGAAGTCAGAAATATGGGTGAAAACCCATATGGTGTGCTACTGTTTTTTATTACCGAGTCGCTAGCTTGACTCGATCCCCGCATTCATTGGTTCATGGGGAAAGTTTGTAGATCCGGGACAACCATAGGTGGAATGTCCTCTCCAAAATAGTGCTTCAACCGATGACCATTCACTTTAAAATTTGGACCATCGGGTTGAGATAACTCAATGGTTCCATAAGGAAATACTTTAGTGATGGTGAATGGTCCAGACCAGCGGGATTTTAATTTTCCTGAGAAAATCTTCAATCTTGAATTGAAAAGAAGGACTCGATCACCGACGTTGAAAACGCGGTTCTTGATTTTGGAGTCATGAATCTTCTTTGTCTTTTCTTTGTAGACCAAAGAGTTCTCGTATGCTTGATCACGGAGTTCATTTAATTCATTCATTTGAACTTTTCTGTGATCACCCGCAGTCTGAATATCGAAGTTGGCATGTTTCAAGGCCCAGTATGCTTTGTGCTCAAGCCCAATCGGCAGATGACACGCCTTTCTGTACACAAGCTTGTATGGAGTACACCCGATGGGTGTTTTATAAGCTGTACGGAAGGCCCAGAGTGCGTCATCTAGCTTATCCGACCAAGAGGCACGGTTTTCGCCTACTGTCCTTTCCAGAATTCTTTTAATCCCTCGGTTGGAAACTTCCACTTGCCCACTTGTTTGGGGGTGGTACGCAGTAGAGAGACGGTGGGTTACACCATACTTTTGCATGACTCGATCAAATTGGTCATTGCAGAAATGCGTACCACGATCACTGATTATGGCTCGTGGAGTTCCAAACCTAGCAAAAAGAGATTTTAAGAATTTCACAACAACTCGGGCATCATTGGTAGGCAAAGCTTTCGCTTCAACCCATTTTGACAAATAGTCAACGACCACGAGTATGTATTTGTTTCCTCGAGATGATGAAAATGGCCCCATAAAGTCAATGCCCCAGATGTCAAAGATCTCACACACTTGAATGGCGTTTTGCGGCATTTCATTTCTTTGAGAGATATTTCCGTGACGTTGACAAGCGGCACATGCTTTGACAAAATCGTGGGCATCCTTATAAATAGTGGGCCAATAAAACCCGGAATCAAACACCTTTTTGGCGGTGTAATTTGGACTATGATGGCCCCCGGTGGGTCCAACATGGCAAGCTTTGAGAATGTCCATAGCTTCCTGTCCATAAACACACCGTCGGATGACTTGATCCGCACAGATTTTGAATAAGTAGGGGTCGTCCCAGAAGTAATGTTTAACATCCTTTAAGAATTTGTTCTTCTGTTGGGTCGACATTCCTTTCACTATGAAGTTACCCGCATGGTAATTTGCGAAGTCAGCAAACCATGGGGTAGTAGAGTTTCCACGAAAAGAAACCGCATTGAGTGTCTCGAGAGGAAATGTTTCATTTATTTCCTTTTTCTCGAAAACATCTTGGTGAGGGTTTTCTAGACGGGACAGATGATCAGCAGCCAGGTTCTCAGCTCCTTTTTTATCACGTATAATGATATCAAATTCTTGCAGGAGGAGAACACAACGGAGCAATCTCGGCTTTGCATCTTGTTTTGCAAAGAGATATTTGAGAGCCGAGTGATCTGTATACACCACGCATTTGGTCAAGATTAAGTATGGTCGAAACTTCTCAAACGCATACACCACGGCTAGTAGCTCTTTTTCTGTGGTGGTGTAATGGGTTTGAGCTTCAGTCATAGTCTTACTCGCGTAGTGGATAGGCTGAAAATGCTTGGTTTTACGTTGCCCCAGGACTGCATCGATAGCAAAATCACTTGCATCGCACATGAGTTCAAAGGGTAAATCCCAGTCGGGGGCAACGAGAATGGGTGCTTCCGTAAGCTTTTTCTTTAATGTTTCAAAAGCTTCGATGCACTCAGGTGAGAAGATAAAAGGAGCATCCTTCTCAAGGAGATGAGTCATAGGCCGAGCGATTTTAGAAAAATCTTGTATGAATCTGCGATAAAAACCGGCATGACCTAAAAAACTCCTAATACCTTTGACGGTAGTAGGATGAGGGAATTTAGCAATAACATCGACTTTTGCTCTATCAACCTCAATCCCGTTTTTTGAAATATTATGGCCTAGGACAATCCCTTCCTTGACCATAAAATGGCTCTTCTCCCAATTTAGACAAAGATTGGTGTCTTCACACCGTTTTAGCATTTTATCTAAATGGGAGATACATGTTTGAAACGAGTCCCCAATGACCGAGAATTCATCCATAAACACCTCCATTGTTTCCCCGATCATGTCGTGGAAAATTGCCATCATACATCGTTGGAACGTGCCAGGAGCGTTACATACGCCAAAAGGCATACGTCTGTAGGCAAAAGTTCCGTATGGGCAGGTGAATGTGGTCTTTTCTTGATCCTGTGGATCAATGGGGATCTGAAAATAACCCGAGAAACCGTCTAAGAAACAATAGTATTCGTTCCCTGCTAATCTCTCAAGCATTTGGTCCATGAAGGGTAGGGGAAAATGGTCTTTTCGGGTGGCGTCATTCAACTTACGATAGTCAATGCAAACACGCCATCCCGTAACCAATCGAGTTGGAATTAACTCGTTTTCTTCATTTGTGACAACATTAATGCCACCCTTTTTAGGAACACAGTGAATTGGGCTAACCCAAGGACTATCTGAGATCGGGTAAATTAAACCGGCATCAAGAAGTTTGAGAACCTCCTGTTTAATAACCTCATGAATCTTATGATTCACCCTTCTCTGATGTTGAACTGCTGGTTTGAAGTCATCCTCCATCAAGATTTTGTGAGTACAAAACTCAGGGTTGATACCCTTAATGTCGGAGAGTTTCCAAGCAATTGCTTGCTTGTGTGACTTCAAGACCTTTATGAGAGCAGCTTTTTCATCTTTATTCAAATCTCGAGCAATAATGACGGGTAATTTATCATCACCCTTAAGAAATGCATACTCGAGATGAGGTGGTAAGTCCTTAAGTTCGACTTCGGGAGGATCATTAGATTTTTGAATGGTTTTGATTTCCTCTTTATGAAGTTCTTGAGGAGGGATTGATGAAGGATCATCATTGAGCATCTTCTCGATGAGAAGAATATCTCCCTCGATGTCAATTGGAGCGTGATCAATTTCCCATGAAACCGAATCACTAGACAAGTATGCTTCAATCTCTTCCAAGATGAAGTCACTTTCCTCAAACGGAGTGAGAGAAGGAGTAGAATTGGCAATGATGGGTTGAGATGAATGAGTGAGATTATCACTCGAAGAATTATGAACATAACCGAGAACTTCTTGAGAGTACTCTTCAAAAACAACATCAATGATATCTATTCGGTTAACCGACTCAGAATCATAGTTTGCGGAGTACCTCGAAGTTTGATCAAGGTTAAAGGTGACAGCTTCATTACCCACACGTAATGTGATTTCTTGCTCAAATACATCAATGAGAGCACGGCCCGTTCTCAGGAATCCTCGTCCAACAATGAGGGGAACCCGATGATCGGCA
Organism: Chrysanthemum seticuspe; assembly: GCA_019973895.1. Lineage (NCBI taxonomy): Eukaryota > Viridiplantae > Streptophyta > Magnoliopsida > Asterales > Asteraceae > Chrysanthemum > Chrysanthemum seticuspe. Next base: position 295,730,436 of record BPTQ01000004.1, read on the forward strand.
TCGAAGTCAACAACCACAAAGTCAGCTGGAAAATGGAACTTTCCTACTTTCACGAATACATCCTCGGCAATGCCAAGTGGACGGGATATTGTACGATCTGCAAGCTCAAGAGTCATGCATGTAGGAGTAAGGTCTGGAAGAGAAAGTTTCTTCCATACTGAATGAGGCATCAGGTTAATGCTTGCACCAAGATCGGCTAAGGCAAAGCATTCAACCATCCCTGGAAATACACAAGGCAAGAGAAATTTTCCAGGATCTCCAAGCTTCTCGGGAAGCTTCTTTAACAGAACTGCTGAGCAGTTCTCGTTCAGAGGAGTTTTAGCCATTTCAAACAGTTTTTCCTTGTTGCTTAACATGTGTTTGAGAGTTGATGCAAACTTGGGCATCAGCATGATAGCATCCACAAAGCTTATGTCAAAATGTAGTTCTTGGAAAATTTGAAAAAAATTGTCCATTTGATGACTGGCTTTTTCGCGGAGCTTTTGCTCATTCAAACGTGATGGGTAAGGAATAGAAGATTTGGATTTGGGGTTTTCAACGGGAGCTACTGGAGGTTCAAAAACAACTCCTGGATTGGATTTGGGTTTCGGGACAACTTGAGGATGGGCATCGTTGGTACCTCCGTTATTAGTAGGAAGTTCCTTGTCTTTTGTCGCCTCATGTTCACGTTCCACTACCTTAGGAGAAGAAGAAGAAGAGGAGGTAGGAGTAACAATGGGTCCTTCGTATGATACACCACTTCTGGTTGTGATCGCCTTTGCATCGCCCCTCGGGTTAGCGATCGTGTTGCTCGGAAGTTTTCCTGAGCCCGAGGGTTGATCATTTAAAGACTTCTTAATGTCAGAAATCTGGCTAACCAACAACCTGTTCATTTCATCTTGGGATTTCATGAATTGCTTCAACAACTCATCAGATGATGGTCCAGTTGGAACAATGGCGTGAGTTTGATTAGGAAAATTCTGGCCTCTATTGTTCGGATTAGGGCCTTGATTTTGAAATTTTCCTTGGTTAGGATTCATATTCCCATGAAATTGATTCCCTCGATTGAAATTGTTTTGATTAAAATTTCCTTGATGTTGGAAACCTTGATTTGGTCCGGGATAGAAATTACCTTGGTTTTGATAACCTTGGTTCATTCTAGGTTGGTTCTGATTCCGGTTTTGCATGTTATGATTCTGGTTAAAACCGGGTGGTCCCTGATAAGTATTAGCACGGTAGTTTGGCTCATTTTGAGAACGGTATTGATTACCTCCCTGATGTGAAGTACCGGCTATAGCATTGGCTTCAAACGGACTACCATCTGTGGCAGTACAGTTGTAGTATGCATGAGGGCCACCACAAGTGACACAGACCTCGACTTTCTTCACTTCACCATGTGATGGTGTCTGTGTGAAAGTGACTTTCTTTTGGTTAGCAAGAACCAAAGCCTGAATAGCATCCGTGAGTTTGTCAATCTTAGCATCGGTGCTAGATGTACTCACGTGAGATGAAGTAGAAGGTCCCGCATTAGACTGAGACGGATATGTCTTTGTTCGTACAGTGCGGACCTGGGATTTGTTTTCTATGATTTGCAAGGCTTCTTTTGTGGTCTTGCTCAGGAAATTACCTCCCGCGGAGGCATTTAAAGAGTCTTGGTCAGTTTGGCTCAGACCATTGTAGAAAGTATCCATTTGCATTAACTCGGTAAAACCATGATGCGGACACTTTCGGAGCAACTCTTTGTAACGATCCCATGCCTCACCGAATGATTCATCAAATCTTTGAGTGAATTTCATTATCTCATTCTTAAGACTTGTAGTTCGGGATGGAGGATAGAATTCGTTAACAAACTTAGTGACTAAATCCTCCCATGTCTCAATGGAACGAGGGGGTTGTTTCTCAAGCCAATTCCGGGCTTGTCCCTCTAGAGAGAATGGGAATAGAAGAAGCTTAATTGCTTCGTGTGGGACATTCTTGTATTTGATGGTCGATGCAATCTTGTTGAACCATCGAATATGTGCGTGAGGGTCGTCCCGCTCAAAACCATAAAATTGGCTTTGGGTTACAAGATAAAGCAACCCGGTTTTGAGCTCAAAGGTATCATCCACGATGGCTGGGACAATAATGGAATCTCCGTAACCATCGATGGGTGCTTGGAGAAGCTCATTCATCGGCTTATCTTCTGCCATTACGACAGGGGGTGGTGGTGCTAGACGTTCCTCAGTCACGGCTGAGGGAGCAGAACGTCCTCTACGTTTACGTGGAATACTTACAAGCTCTGAAAGTGGACTTGTGGAGCTGGAAGAACGAGTGCGCATGCACTAAGTATAAAAATCAGTTTTCAAAAACAAATGCGAGGCAAAACGACAAGTGAAATTAAACCAATAATCACAAATGAAATGGCTTCTTTAAAAAAGGTACACCAAATCACAAGGACACAAAGGCAAGTTTTGATCTTTAAGATTGGGAACTTATTAATGTTCACACCCCCAGTTGGTAGGTGTTCTGCCTTGGTTTGCGGTGGTTGATTTTTATGTATTTATTAAGTATCACTAAAAAGACGTAGGTATGAATTTGTGCTAAGGGTTTAAATACTTTTGGACAATATTTTTGGTATCGTCTCGTTTAACCAAATTGTACCTCTTTAAGAATCACCTTAAAGAAAATACAGGATAGAAAACGTTACGATTGTTTTGTTGTTTTATATATATATATATATATATATATATATATATATATATATATATATATATATATTTGTTAACACTTTAGGAAAAGTGTTAATGAACTTTTTGATTTTGATAACTTTACAAACAACTGTTTACAAATGGTGGTATATGTGCAAGTATGGGTCTGAAAATGTTTAAAACACGCTACAGCCTCCCCGGCAGCGGCGCCAAAATTTGATCGCTTCCAAAACAGTCAAGAAATATTGACCAAATGTTTTAGTCAACAAAAGTCTACTATTATGGACTCAATACAATCCCTTGGAATTTAGTGGATTCCCGGGTCGTTAAATCCCACGGAGGTTGAATGGTGTGTGAAAACGTTCAGAAGTAGAATGATCACTAAGGATAATGATCTGTAAGGATTTTGGTTGATAATTAAACTACTGATTGTTTGAAATTGCATTTGGATACAGAGCTGTAAAACACAACAATCAGATTAAACAAACGTGTATAACAAGTAAATAAAAATGTAAATTTAAAAACTACAGGGACTTAAAATGACAAGTTTAAAACTAAAGGGTATAAAATGAAAATTTTAAAACTTTTTAAAATTAAAGAAAATTAAAATCTAAAAAGAAAATATTTTACTAATATTATATTAATTTAATATTAATTAATTAATTAAAACTATTCTAAACTTATTTAAAATTTAGTTTAATTAATCTAAAAAGGATTTATAATACAAAAATTAATTATAATTTAATTATATTATAATCATTTTATAAAAGAAAAATCTAAAATTAAAAGAAATTAAAATTTTTCAAAATTTTAAAAGTAAAATATGGGAAATCAAAATTTGAACAGTAAAATTCAGGGACATCAAAAATTTAAATGTAAAAATAAATGAACAATATGTGCAAACAAATTAGACTAACAACACAAAATGTCGAGACATAGGTTTACGTTAAAGTTTGTTAGTCATCAAATTAATAGTTGGTTTTAGGAATGTCTAGTAATAGGAATCACTAGTAAGATGAAGACTTGCAAAAGTGTGTGGTAAGTTGGAGGCACCCTAAATTGCTGGGCCCTTAGGTGATTTAAGGTTCCCTAACATAACTCA
>BPTQ01000004.1:295734496-295748006 GCA_019973895.1 Chrysanthemum seticuspe
GTTAAAGGAACTGGTAATGAGTAAGAAATTACAAAAAGTAGCACTGATAAGCTTAGGATAAGCCAATAAGCACTTCCACTAAACCTATCAACCAAACAGGCCTGCAAGGATTTTGTAGGCCAAATTTAACTAGGGGCAAAAGCTCAGAGGCCAAAAATAAGCCTGGATGTAATAAGCTGGCTTATTGAGGTTTCCAAAAAGCCAAGAATCTCACACTGGGGCCCACTAATAAGCTCTGTGTGAGCTTGAGAAAAAGCTTGTAAACACTGAGTATTCAGTGTACAAAGGAAATGGGACAAACAAAAAGCTATAAGCAGTCCTACCAAATAAGCTAGAAAGTGGAAAATAAGCACTGGACTAAAGATATAGCTAGATGGGCTTTCCAAAAAGCTAAGGGTCAAGCCCTGGGTCTCACTAATAAGCTCTGTGTGAGCTTATGAAAACACACCAACTCCTCTGTCACAGGGGAAATAAGCTGTTTTGAAAAGCTGATTTGAAGCTTAAAGAGCTTTAGAAAAATTTCACAAAAATCAGATTTAGAAACCAGACCAGCTTATTTTGTTAAACCCAAAATATCAAAAGTTATGGATCAGAAATGAATCTACTAAAAATCCGCAAAGTTTTGTGAAAACTGACTTGTACAATTTTGACTTATGACAGATTTTTAAAAAGTTTGACTAAAATGAGTTTTGATTTACTAAAACAGCTTGATTATGATGTTTAAAACCTATTTATTACTAATGCAATCTAGTTCTACTCTTACTAAACCTGTTTGCAAGATTTGAACATCTGATTTCTACTTAAATGAGAATGAGAGCAGTTTAAGATGAATTTTGACTTCTGGTGATATCAGATGCAATCTAATGAACAATTTGACTATATTATACCTATATTAAACTCTAGAGACTATGCCTAACCACTGAACTAAGCTCTATCCCAAATGGAATGCCTGATCCAAACACCCCTATTAAAGGCTGTTTTGAGTTTTTTCAAAGCTTAACACTAACTTAGGCCATGAAACTGATTCATAAGAACATTTAATGATATAATAAGCTGATTTAAGCACATAAATACCAACAATAACAACAAAGACCTATAAATTACTATTATGAAATATTAATAGTGAAAAAGTGAAAACAAAGCAACTAAGAGAACTGATGAACAAGCATGCAATATTAAGCTATAATCTAACTAACAATTACCAAATAAGCATAAAAGCACAGAGATAAGCACTTCTACAGTGAATGGCCAAAATTAAGAAATGAGCTTACAAATTGCTTCCAAGCTCATAACTGAGAACCAAGACCCAAGAACACTTCCTATAGCTTCCCAAGAAGCATCTAACCCAAGGGCAATCCAGAATCAACCCTGCTCCAGCTTTCTTTCTTCATCATTTTTGATTTTTGATTTTTTTTTGACTTATAACTAATTTTTTTTGTATTTTTGATTTTTAATTCTAAACTGAGTTTTAAAGTTTCTAATAGCTTACACAAGCTATATAAGGAGCTTATATGAGCTTATGAGTCCATAACATTAACTACTAACACTTTAAGCTAAAATTGAGATTTTGACCTTGAAATTTGCATAAACTGAAAATGAAACTGAAACTTGAAATTGATTATTGATAAAGGTTTGAAAATACACTGAGATAGATAAATACAGTACTTGAAAGCTAGAAATTACACTGGAATATGAAAATTAAGCTATTCGACATACATTAACTAAAATTATACTAGATAGATATCTACATTTCTTCATTTCTTCTTTATAAGGATCTTTTTGAGTTCCTTGTCGACCTCTGAATGTTTTCCACTTCATTTCAACCCTTGGATCCTTTGAATTCATCACAACCGTCCATTTGGCATTTTGGCGCCAAAAAGTCATTTGAGCATGTTTTAAGCAATTAAGGAATTTTGGGTGTTTGTGGAGGTGTAGGGGAGTGGGTAAACAACTGGAAAGGTGGTGGTGAGGTGGTAGGAACAAGTGGTGGAAACCATGGTGGTTTCTGGTTTTGGCGGGGATTGTGAGGGAGAGGGTGAACAGTGCGTGGGTTTGACTGGTATTTGACCGGTATTAATAATAGGTGGGGGTTCAAATTAAGGGGTTCACATGGGTTTTGGACTGGCTCAATAATAAAAAGGGTCCGTTTGGTTTTGGATTATCACAAGGACCATTTTGTAATTTCCTGATTTTTGAGGGACTGAAATTGTAACTTTCCCAAACTTATCAAAAGGGCCAAACATGTCAAGTACCAATAATACAAGGACTATAAATGCCATTTTTCATCTTTAAAAGAAAACAAGGACCATTTTTGACACTTTCCAAAAGTTTAAGGACCTTTTCTGCCATTTGCCCAAAGATTCATTCAAGGACCATTTTTGACACTTAGAATATTTCAAGGACCTTGAATGATAAAACTCCACATTTTTGGATTCCAGGGACTAGATTTGCCAATCTTTGAAAGTTTAGGGACTGAAACTGTAAATTATATAAACTTTGTTGTTTTTCATCAGTTTTCAATCCTTTTGCACTTGTAACACATAAAAACACATTTCAATGATATTTATAGTATTTTGTGGCATTTCTGAGTGTTTTCAAATGTTTTTGCAGTTTAAATGGGAATAAAATGATGAGTATTTAGACATTCATCAGACACTTAAGTTCGAACTTTACAAGCAACAACTTCAAAGCTAGCATTCGTAATGTAACTTAATTGGTTCCTGAGAACCTCCAAGAAAAAGTCAATTTGCCTCTCTATGAAACTCGAAACATAAGTAAAATGTCTAAATTTTCATCAAGTCAACCGAAATCATCACATCAAGTTACCACAACTAGTCTAAACCATGGTCAAAGTCTTCTCGGGTTTCATTAGCCTCCACAACCCAACAATTCCAACCTTGTTGTTGTGCAAAATCACAACAAATATGATTGTTACGGTTGAACCAACAAATCAATATAATGTGTAACTTTTGCGTGTTAAGCTAGACTTAAGATGTGTAATTTGAGTCTGTAGATTACTCAAGGGCTACTATAGTGGCAAACGATTTTTGTCTAGTGCAAACAATTTTGATGTGGTTTTCTCAACCTTCTTAAAAGGAAGTGTTTTACTTAGTTCAAGTTTACGTGACGGTGAACTCAAACTCTGTGAATTACGGCTAATAGATCAGAAATCATGGCCAAGAAAAATATGTGTTTTGAAGTTGCTTAAATAAAGTAATTGCTTTATTGTAGAATAAAGAGACTGCATAACTACTATTCCATCTAACTATTATTGTCACTATCCATTCACAAAATTTATTTGCTACTCAAATAGTCAAATGTACTAACCCAATATTTCTTTCTTTTTCAAAACCTCATTTTATTGTAGCTATGTCCATATCCGCAATATTCAAAAACGTGTCCCACCAACTATTATCCTGCCGAAATTTTGCTTATACCAACTTAAGAACACAAGTTATCGGGTGTCATTGGTGTGCCAAATTCATGTTATTCGTGTGCCAACCATACCGGAGCATCGTGTTATTCGTGAGCTAAACGTTTTGAGCCAATGCAATGGCTCAAGCCATTTTCATTTTTTTATTTTTTTGTTATGAGTGAGTGGGTATTTTTAGTGGGGTATTTTGTGGACCCAATAACATGTTAGTGGTGTGTTATGAGGGAAGGTGTTTTGGTTATTGATATGTTATTGGGAAGTGTATGACTATATGATGTGTCGCTGAGGTGGCATACCAATAACGTATTATTTGTATCTTCCTCATCTTGTGCTCTAATAAAATGACAAGAACCATACACATATGTCGGATCAATTAAATAACATATATTAAAATAATATTTATCTACCATGTATATCAAGAAATCATAACCATGATTGCAACTAAAACACTATCGAGCCGCAAATGAATTAAGAGCCATGTCAAAGTTTGTGTGTATAGTCAGTGCTGTAACTGAGTTAACGAAAGCTCTGTGTAAAATTTAAATGATAACTAAGCATATGATGATAAAGATATATTATAAATATTTAGCTTTAAGTTTTTATAAGTTATTCGTCATTTTCGACCATTTAAAAATAAGTTTAACAAATATTTAAAACATAATTTCATATATAGTTAATATTTTGATATCGGAAGTAATTTTAGACATGTATATTTTGAAGCTTTAAAATTTTATACGAGTGCACAATTCGCATACTCTCAAATACGGCTTTGTGTATAGCTAGGTGCACAACACTTGGTATTTTGGACATGGTCCCACAAACATATGTTAAGCTTAATTCCAATATTTAAGTGCAAACAAGAGTAGGTGAAGTGTTTGACGTTTGTGGGTGAGTCACTATCTCACCAACTTTCTTAAACCCACCAAGTATCACCTTCCTTATCCTAATCATTTTTTCTCCATCTTTGTGCTCAACACTTTTCTTTTTTCTTGGTTATACACGTTTAACAAATATTATAGAAGGGTAAAAATATGGTTTGAAATACTAGTCTCAGACAAGTGTTTGCATATGTTTGCATATGTAGAGTATAATAATTTGTTGATATATGTATGTTATTCTTGACATTGCAGCTGTCGTCATGTCCAACCTACACCTCAAGTCCGGACATATAATTATTTTTAATAGATTAAAAAAAGAGGTAGAAATGACGATACTTTTGGTGTTAACTTGATTTTTTTTTTAATAAATTTGCTTTTTTAGAACATAGAAAACTAGAATATAAGTATCAGGTTAACTTGTAAGAACTTATTTTTAAAACATAGAAAACGATATTTTTGGTGTTAACTTATTGGTTGGATTATAATTTCTGTGATTAAGAATATATATAATGAGTTTTTTTTTTTTTTTTTTTTGAAAAAGAAAAGCAAAAATAACATGACTTGTTTTCTTAATCATATGTATTTTTTTTTAAAAGAAAACTTAAGGTGCGTTTAGTTAGTATACAAATTTATTGATTTTCTATTTTTAGATTTGTAAAAAAAAAAAAAAAGGAGGTTTAACTTTTCAAAAAAGATAGAAAATACGTTTATATGATATTGATTTCTTTTTTTTTTTTTGAACAGCAAAAACTTATATAGAAAAACTAGCAAGAAGCTAGAAAAATGTTACATATTACAAGCATCGGCAGGGTTTTGTAACCAAACCCCCCATAGCATCTTACAATTCTTTCGCCGATTACAAAGCCAAAAGAAGGATATAGAGACTATGTCATCGAAAATATTGGACTTCCTAGGCTTCACCGAATCAAAAATAAAGGAATTGCGGAAATTCCACAAAACCCAAAACGCCGTACAAATAACCGCATCAAAGCATTTACGTTGCAGAACGGAAAGCTTAGAATTATCAGCCCAATTAATAAGAGAATCAACTGAAACAAGAGAAGGAGTAGGAACGTTCCACCACCTGCTAATGTTACTCCAAATACCACGAAGCTCAACACAATCAGCAAAGACATGCTCTACCGTCTCTAAAGAAGTAGAACACACCGGACATAGGTTAGAGTCTAAAACGATACCACGAGACACCAAATTATCTCTAGAAGGAATACGGGCCAAAACAATTTTCCATAGCAGAATATTCAACTTAATTGGAACAAAATTATTCCAGCGAGTTGAACAACCTCCATTAAACAACAAGCGGCCATCCAAAAAATATCTCGTAGAGGAGACTGAGAACTCATCCGAGGAATCTAAAGTCCACCGTAACCTATCTTGCTGAGGAGAAAAAATGAAGGCCTGGATCAAGGCAGAAATAGCCTCCCATTGCTCAGTCTCTACACCACCTCTCGGCTCCCTTCGAAGAGAACAGGGAGCCCAACCAATACGCATTCTCTCTGCCACCGAAATAACCTGGGAATCATCAAGAGCAAAGATTCTAGAAAATTGCGTGAAAAGAGGTTTAGATCCAAGCCACGTGTCCTCCAAAAATCTGTAAGTTGCCCATTGATTTCTAGTCTCAAGAAAGAAATAAGAGCGGTCAAAAGGAAAAAAAAAAAAAAAAATGTATTTTATAGTTGCCCATATTAGAAGAAAAGAAAAAAATCAAGATTCTCAAGAAGTAATACTAATTACTAAATACCTAGTTTTGTCTAAATACGAATAATTCTCCTATCTTTGAAAAGAGAAATCGTATCTTTGTCCTTTGGTTCATTTGTATCTTCACCACACATTTTTTATTTTATTTTGTTTTTATTTATTTTTAGCAAAAGTATCTTCAACAAACGTTTACTTTGAAAAAAAAGCATCTACGTTATTTTCATATAGGCCCTCACAGTTTGAAAATTATTAATTGTGCCATTGACCCTTTACCTATTTGGCTGTACGGGTCTTGTATACACGAACCTAATTTGTTTGTTAGTGGATTACACGATGTCTTAGATTGCATCTTGCTCAGAAATTATGGAAATGACACTACACATTGTTTTACGAACGATAACATCTACAAAAGCGTGTGAATGCGTTATTATATATTAATATTAACATTAAGAATGTATACATTCACCAACCCATAGCTACTATTCACTAAACACTTTTTGACTTCACTATACTTATTGGAAAGTTAATCTTTTTACCTTTTATGTTTTACAAGTTAATCTCAAAAATAGAAGGTGATGCGTATATTTTGAACACTATTTTGAATTGAGTACGACTGAAAATCATCAAGATGTTCAAAGTGCAAGGTGTTTGACCGCGTATTGAACTAATACCCGAAGAAAATTGTCTCCGATGTTTTGAAGAATACTAAGGCAACTAGGTAAACGGTAAGTGGTGTTCATATTAGTTTGATGTCGCATCTTGTTTACAAACCGGTTCAACCAAAAAACGACAAGAAGACGGATTCTAGACAGCCGAAGCCGAAGGTTCAGAGTGCTATAAAGGTTGTTAATACTTAATACTACTTATACTTCAAATTCTTTTGCTGCTTTGGCCAGTATGAGTGACATGGAGGATGCTACGGGTGTGGCCATTTCAGTTCTGTTAGTGAAAAGGAGGTGTGTAGAGGATGTTAATAAGGATAAACGGGTGACTGCGTAAACGGGTTTTATGCCTAGTACTTCAATGGATGTGCAAGATGGTTACTCGGAAAGTGAGGTTAAAGAGTATGATAATGAGACTGCTTAGTTTATGGCATCTTCATATAAGCGACATGGTGGCAGAACTAATGACCCGAGTCTACGTGAACTTGATGAGTATGACTTGTATGACGGATATGAAATGTGGTATCAGACTTAACAGAATAACAACTTGCATTTGTGAAGCGTACAATATCACTTTCCGATGGCAGATTAGACGATAGACCATATTTAGTATCGTTGTTAGTCGTATGTAGTCTAGTTAGTGGTTGTTTTCTTTACTGTTAGTTTATACGTTTAGTTTGTCATTTTTTTATAGGTTTAGTTTGAAGCACAAATGGTGCATTTATTTTTGGTTATATAACGTTGTTTTCGACTATATAACAGACTGAGATGTGAGACTTCACCTACATCTTATGTACAAATGCTTTTTTAAAATAATACATTTACCGAAAAAACCTTTTTACTCATAATGTTATATTTAGTCATTCAACATCAATAAGTCGTTTTTTTATAATTATATATATTTATTAGCTTATACACGTTTGGTTATGGTATTATATTTGTAAAATTCATAATAGGATATCTGTTTCGATTTTGGTTCTAAAAAATGTGTCCATAATTTAAAGTAGAAAGGTATTTGCGCGTTGCGACGACGGGTACTCTGTAACTAAAGATTTTGGCAAATAATATATTTCAATATTTTTCGTGATAATGACTTTATGTATAGGTGTGCACGGTTCGGTTTGAGTCGGTTATTGGCTAAAACTGAAACCGAACCGAAAAGTCCACACAAACTTTAATCTCGTTAAGATAAAGTAAAGAAAAGAAAATCGGCAGTTGTTATAGTACTATTTTTTATTCTCGCGTTGTATATACAATATGCGTAAATATAAATAATAACAACATATTTTTCGTTCACAACTATTCAATCCGAATACGCAAAATCCAACTTTTTTATTCCAAAACAGTTGTCGGATTTCTCCTGAACGAAATACAACTCTTGATGCTTTGTTTTCTTTGTTTGTTTTTATTATGGAAAGATTATAAACGTAGAGAGAGAGAGAGAGAGAGAGAGAGAGAGAGAGAGAGAGAGAGAGAGAGAGAGAGATGAACTGGATGAAATGATCTTTGTGTGTTTATTTGTTTTGTGGTTTTATATCTCGTGTCTTAACTAGGATGTCTAAAGGCATTCACTATGATAGTTTTATTAAAAGGTCTAAAACCTATATAAAGCTTTATCTTTCATTTTAACCATAGTGATCATTGTTTCATGTACATGTGGCATGAAGAGGTTCATATTCTTGAACATATTCATAATTTAATGCATGTGTTATTATGAATCATTTTAAGAGTTGTAAAAGGTTATGCATAGTGAACATAGATTTGTAACATCAAAAGTTATATAAATTAATGATTATGGACCTATATAAAGCTTCATCATTATGGATACTCTAATGAGTTGTTACAAGTATGGTTTAAAACTTTAAATGTTTTAAATTGGATATTACAAGTATATTTATATTAAATGGGCCATTAAAAACAATGAACTATATGAATATTAAATGACTGTTAAAGTCTAAGGAATTAAGGACATTTAATTTAGATTTAATGTAATTTATATGCACGTATACAATGTTTTTCTATTAAAGAAATGTTTTTTGTCTTAATTTTTTTAAGATTTCTTTATTTCGAAAATCCCAAATATTTTATATAGTAGTATAGATATAGATAACAAGCTTATGAAGTAAAATGTTTGATAATATAACAAACTGAAAATATAATATCCATATACCCGCTAAAAAATGTACGCCAAATATAAAGTAAAAAAACTCCATACAAGCGTTACGTATTAAAAACCGTTACAATGCACGATCCAGATTTTACTCGCGTATGTACGTAAGTTTTAGTAGTGTTTTAGAAGACGAGTAAAAAAGGCCGATAAGTGCAAGCCCCATTGACGAGTTAAGTATCATTTCGAACAAGATTAATTCAAACAAGTATTTGCGTTTGTCAAAATTAGCAGTAGCAGTTAACAGTAAGCAGTAAGCAGTTAACAATAACAGTTTATTTTATAAAAGCGTTTGATAGCGTAGCTGTAATTGTAATAACAATGTGTGACGTAAAATGACATATATATTCAAATATAAACTTTTTAATAAGTTGCATGAGGGTATTTGATGAGTGTGTAAATACTCATCATTTTTGGTCAAATCTGAACTGCAAAACATTTAAAAACGCTCAGACCTTCACCTCACCTCCAGCTCAACTCCCAATCCTTTCCCTCCTTTTTCCTCCTTCTTCAACCACTGTCTGCAACATCAGACCTTCACCTCACCTCCAGCTCAACTCCCACACCTTATCACTCCACCTCAACACCAAACAACAAAATGCATTTATTGTTTCTCCTTCCTTGCACTCAAACCCTCCCCTGTTGAAATATCAATTTCCCGCCAAAAAGCCATCAATGGCCAATATTATCCCAACTCATCCAATGGCTCAAAATACAAGTGGGATTTGATCTGAAGACAAGTGGGAGCATTTTGGTGTATAAAAAGAAGAAAGAGAAGGAGAGACAGAAGTAGTTTTTAGTTTTTCAGTTTTCATGTATGTCGTTTTTATTGTTTAAGTCTTAATTAAGTTCTAAATTGTAACTTTAATTTTCCCTGTATTGAACTCAAGTTATTGTATCAGTTGTAACTCATTTCAAGTTCTTATTTAAAGTTTGGTTAAAGTTTCTTATTTTAAAATTTTCGTCTTTTTATTCAGTCTTAATTATCTTAAGCCAGGCTTCAATAAGCTTTATTACAACTCAAATAAGCTTACTTAAGCTGTCCATAGCTTTTAGTAAGCTTATAATTCATTTTTAAGCATAAGTTGCCTATGGTCAACAAAAGTCAACTGTGGGGAACTTTGGGTTAAACATATATGGAAATGGGTATTGGTTGATGCATAGCTTGGATTGGGTTGGAATAGCTTAGGTTAGTGTAGGTTGGTTCTGGTATAAGCTGCTAAATAGCTGGACCTCTTGTGAGTTTGTTTTTATCTTCTCTATTTCAATAACTTAATTAGTTTGCATTATCTGTGGAGTTTGAATCTGTGGTATTTGATAGTCTAGATCTGTTAATTTAGCTGTAATTAGATTATATTGTTGCAGTTTAATTGCTAGTATAAGCTAGTAAGCAATTAGTAGAGTTAAAATTGCAAATCAGTTAGTTTAAGTGGTGTTAGGATTTTACAGCAAAACTGAGATTAAGGCTAGTTCAGTGGCTAACAGTAGTTGCTTTAGTCTTACTTAGGTGTAATAGAGTTACTTTAGTCACTTGATTGTACCTAGGATTAGTAAAAGTCAAAACTCAATTAGGACTGCTTAATGCTTCATATCTGTTAGAAATTTGTAAGATCATAAGCTTGATCTGTGTTTAGATATCATTAGAGTAGCTTGCATCAGTTCCATTTTACTATAAAACATCATAATCAGTTCATGAATTGGTTTCAAATCTCACAAAAGTCAAAATATCATTTCTGTCAAAAGTCAAAAAAGTGCAAAACTCAGTTTTCACCAAACTGGATAGATTTATCATAGCTTCATTTCTGGTTCAAAAGCATTGAAATTGTGAGTTTTTCTAGTTCAGTTGGTCAAGTTTCTTAATCTGATTTTTGTTGAATTTTTGTAATTTTTTACAAGCTTCAAATTAGCTTGTCAATCGGGTCAAAAGTCCCCTGTGCACACACTCAGTGTATACTGAGTGTGCACAGGTTTGTGCAGAGCTACCAACAAGCTCATGAGAGCTTGCCTTGGTCTGATTTTTGGTTTATAAGTCCCTTGCCAGGTCTAGTTTAGGATCCCACATCTGGTTTTGAGTTTCAGCTTATTTGAGTGGCTTATTTTCAAGCTACAAAGTAGTAGCTAAAACCTGTTTTGGCTCTTAAGTGCAATTCACACTAGATTCTTGCATCCTGCTTTCCAGAGGTTAATTTAGGTTGTTTTCAGGTAGTTAGAATAGTTAATTTAGGTTGTTTTCAGGTAGTTATAGCATAATCTAGCTTCTTTGTTCATTTGGTGTCCATTTGTTGTCTTTGGCTTATTATTAAGTGCTTATTCCTAAGCAGTTTGCACTGCAGCCTCATATTCTCACACATAAGCCATAGTTTTTATATTTTTCTTTGATTCAGAATATTAATTTAGACTTTTCCTGAATTTTTCATAATTTTTCATCACTGTTTGCTATTTTTCTTATTTTAAATCAGTTTTTAGGACTTTTTAATTAGCTTTTAATACAATTAATTCAGAAAAGCTTCAAAAAAATAAGTTTTCAATTTTCATAGATTAAGATAAATATAAAAAGCAAAAAAATAATTTTTCCAGATTTTTCCTAGTTAAATTTATAATTTTTAGCCATTTAATTAGTTTAAAATAGTTTTAAATTTGTAGAAAATCGAAAAATCATCAGAAAAATACAAAATTAGTTTTGAAAATTCTCTTTAGTTATTTTAGATTTTTCTAAGTCATAATTTCACTTTTCTAGCTTTATTTCATATTTTCTTATATTTTAGGGTATTATTAAATAGGTAAAAATAGTTTTTAATTAATAATAATTAAATAAATAGTCATAAAAATAATTTTCTTTTTCTCAAAATTTTCTCTTATCATTAGGTTTATAAAAATTTCATTTTTATATTTTTAGGATTAATACTGTTTAAATTTCACATTTTCTTTTGTACGTTACGTAGTTTTTAATTTAAATTTATAAAAGAAAAATTAAGAAAATCAAAATTTTAAAAATAGTGATAGCGTTTATTTAATATAATTTAGCTTTTTAATTTTCTTTCATTTTTCCTTTGTCATCTAGTATCAATCACAAACCTTTTCCCGTTCAATATCACCTGATCACTATACGTTTGGTTATTCAGTCGCACAGCTCGTTGGGACTTAACGAACTGGGGAAACACTAAACTCTCCTGGACTTAATTGCTTTGGTTTCAGGCTGTCTGGCTTTTATTACGGTTGACCATTCACAAATGGTTGACTTGTTTGATAAAAGACTGACCGTCAGGAAGCAATCAAATTTTGGCGCCGCTGCCGGGGAGCTGTGCTAATTATCTTACGTTTAGCAGATTAGTGATTTGAATATTCACTCCTTGTTTATACCATCTATATATATCTATATTTTCTTATAAAAATAAAAAATCCAAAAACATCTTAAAACATATAAAACACAAAAATATTTTTCTTTTGTTTCTACATATATATAAAACCATAAAAACCAAAAAGATTATTCTTTCCCCATTTTTCATAATTCCCTTGGCTCTGAGATTCCTTAGAGTTAACTCTAGTGCATGCGCACTCGTTCTTCTAGATCATTGAGTCCTTTTCGTGATCTAGCAGAAATTCCTAGAAGACGTTCTCATAGACGTGCTGCCCAAATAGTCGAACCCGAGATTCGTACTATTCCAAGCAACAATATGGCAGACGAACGAACTATGGCAAAAATGCTCCAGGCACCCACCGAGGGTTATGGAGATGCCATCATTTTACCAGCAATCAATTCTGATCACTTTGAATTGAAGACACATTTGATCCAACTTGTGTCTACAAATCAATTCCACGGGTTTGATCGAGAAGACCCGTATGCACACATCCGTTGGTTTAACAAGTTGACCTCAACGATCAATTTCAAAGATGTACCACAAAAAGTGATCAAGTTGATGCTATTTCCATTCTCACTTGAGGGTACAGCCCGGATTTGGCTGGAAAAAGAACCCCCTCGATCCATCGAAACTTGGGAGGATCTTGTTCAAAAATTTGTCAATTATTTCTTTCCTCCATCAAAGACAACTAATCTTAAAAATGAAATTTCTGGATTTCGTCAAAATTTCGATGAAAACTTTGGAGAGGCATGGGAGAGATTCAAAGATCTCCTCAGGAAATTCCCCCATCATGAATTCACGGAGCTTCAACAAGTTAATATCTTTTATAATGGGTTGAACGGTAACGATCAAGATTCTTTGAACGCAGCCGCCGGTGGCAATATCTTGAATCGTAAGCCTAAAGATGTGATTGAGATTTGCGAGCAAAAATCAAAAGTTCCTATTTCTCGCAACAAAGTCAATATTCCGAACACTCCTGCTTCTTCATCCAGTAACTCTTCTGAGTTAGCCGCTCCGTTAGCCGCTCTAACGGACGTCATCCGTTGTATGATGAAAGAGGTAAAGGAAATCAAAAGCGAAATTCATAAGCCGGAACCAATCAAAGCCGTAAACAAGGTGTGTGAAACTTGTAGTGGTCCACACGCGTATTATGATTGTCAAGCAACCGATGCTTCTTTTTACCAAGCTCCCGTAGCTTCTGTAAACCACAATCAATACGCCAACGAACTGTTAGTATTATGCGCACACCTGGTGATGTTCAAAGTGTGTGGAACAAATGCCGAAACTAACCAAGG
>BPTQ01000004.1:295753896-295766210 GCA_019973895.1 Chrysanthemum seticuspe
ATTTTATTCTTTTTATCGTTTGTCACTACTTTTTAATACTTTTTAAGTCCTTTTCAGATTTAATTATAAGACTTAGTTTCTTTTTATATTTTTGATACCGAATACACACTCTCTTGCCAGGTCTAGTTTAGGATCCCACATCTGGTTTTGAGTTTCAGCTTATTTGAGTGGCTTATTTTCAAGCTACAAAGTAGTAGCTAAAACCTGTTTTGGCTCTTAAGTGCAATTCACACTAGATTCTTGCATCCTGCTTTCCAGAGGTTTAGAATAGTTAATTTAGGTTGTTTTCAGGTAGTTATAGCATAATCTAGCTTCTTTGTTCATTTGGTGTCCATTTGTTGTCTTTGGCTTATTATTAAGTGCTTATTCCTAAGCAGTTTGCACTGCAGCCTCATATTCTCACACATAAGCCATAGTTTTTATATTTTTCTTTGATTCAGAATATTAATTTAGACTTTTCCTGAATTTTTCATAATTTTTCATCACTGTTTGCTATTTTTCTTATTTTAAATCAGTTTTTAGGACTTTTTAATTAGCTTTTAATACAATTAATTCAGAAAAGCTTCAAAAAAATAAGTTTTCAATTTTCATAGATTAAGATAAATATAAAAAGCAAAAAAATAATTTTTTCAGATTTTTCCTAGTTAAATTTATAATTTTTAGCCATTTAATTAGTTTAAAATAGTTTTAAATTTGTAGAAAATCGAAAAATCATCAGAAAAATACAAAATTAGTTTTGAAAATTCTCTTTAGTTATTTTAGATTTTTCTAAGTCATAATTTCACTTTTCTAGCTTTATTTCATATTTTCTTATATTTTAGGGTATTATTAAATAGGTAAAAATAGTTTTTAATTAATAATAATTAAATAAATAGTCATAAAAATAATTTTCTTTTTCTCAAAATTTTCTCTTATCAGTAGGTTTATAAAAATTTCATTTTTATATTTTTAGGATTAATACTGTTTAAATTTCACATTTTCTTTTGTACGTTTCGTAGTTTTTAATTTAAATTTATAAAAGAAAAATTAAGAAAATCAAAATTTTAAAAATAGTGATAGCGTTTATTTAATATAATTTAGCTTTTTAATTTTCTTTCATTTTTCCTTTGTCATCTAGTATCAATCACAAACCTTTTCCCGTTCAATATCACCCGATCACTATACGTTTGGTTATTCAGTCGCACAGCTCGTTGGGACTTAACGACCTGGGGAAACACTAAACTCTCCTGGACTTAATTGCTTTGGTTTCAGGCTGTCTGGCTTTTATTACGGTTGACCATTCACAAGTGGTTGACTTGTTTGATAAAAGACTGACCGTCAGAAAGCAATCAGTATTTTAAGTAATTATTTAATTTCACCTCTCTTAAAAAATGTTGTTTCAATGAGCATGTAGCATTTAGCGCTTTTTTCTTCATAAATGCTAACTGCCGTTCATTCCAAACAAGCATACAATCAATAACGCTAAATGCTAATTACTCAAAAATGTTATTGTATGCTTGCTACCAAACACACTATGAGATGACTAAAAAGAGCATAAACACATTAGTTAATTTACTCATTTGGACGACCTTAAACAATTTAATTTTTTTCTTATGCGTACCTTAATTTATTCATTCACTCAAAGTTGTATACAAGAGTGTGCTAAAGTTCGAATTTTACCCATTTAAAAAAGGTTACGTGCTAAAGTTGGATTTTTTACCCATATAAAAAAGGTTACTATATATACAAGTTACTAAAGTTTACATGCTTTCACACACACAAGTTGAGATTCTCGCATCTATACGTATTATTCTACTAAGACTTTAAACCACTCGTTATTTCCTAGCTATTTCAACTTTTTAGTATATTTGTTGAGCAACAATATTATATTAGCTGTATTGACTAATTCCTCTTGAGTCAATTTTGCAAACTTTAATGACGTTTTCATAACTAGAAGCTAGCGGTAGGTGAGATGATACAAATTATATAAAGCAATGCTTTACCACTTTTGTTTCTTAAGTTTCCAACTTCAAACCAAATCAACACCAAACAATATTACCCTTTGAAGCACTCTACACATTTCCTTAACACCAACACAAAAACATTTTGTTTTCATTTGTTCAAAGGTAAAATCACTTGATCATCATATCTCATGTTGTTGTCTTCCTTTTAATTTTATGTAATTAATGAACACAATAACATCACATAGTATCCACATATAGAACTCTTTTCAACTACATGCATTAACTCCTTTTTGGTTGTTCAAAATAATTTATTTTATGTCTCTTTGTATGCAGTTTGTTGAAAAGAAAACATGAAGATCGAGATAAGAGCATCCACAATGGTGAAGCCTGCGGAGGAGACACCAAGGATAAACCTATGGAACTCAAATGTGGACTTGGTTGTGCCAAATTTTCACACACCTAGTGTGTACTTTTATAGACCTAATGGTGCTGCCAACTTTTTTGACCCGAATGTCATGAAGGAGGCCTTGAGTAAGGTTTTGGTCCCATTTTACCCGATGGGAGGACGGTTAAAGAGAGACGAAGATGGTCGTATAGAAATCGATTGTCAAGGACAAGGTGTGTTGTTTGTCGAGGCTGAGTCTGATGGCGTGGTTGATGATTATGGTGATTTCGCGCCAACTTTGGAGCTTAGGAGACTCATTCCTGCTGTTGATTATTCACAAGGAATTGAATCATATCCTCTCCTAGTCTTGCAGGTATTATAGCAAACTCGAGCTGATTATCTGATTATTGCGATATTATGGACAATAGATTATTTATTTATAGCCTAGATTACATATAAATGGCAACTATTTTCCTTGACATTTTACAAAAACTAAAAAAAGGTCTAGTTTGCATGATCATTTACACTTGAAACAAATACTATATGTGGTTATGAGAATTGGTATAGTTGTACCATCTTTTTAATGTAAATAATTAGTTGAACAAGTGATCACCAACCAACACAACATGAATTGTTTCTTGGGATGTAATTAAATATTTTCTTAGAAAAAAGTTATTGATTTTTATTTTTATTTTCTTAATACAGGTTACCTACTTTAAATGTGGTGGGGTGTCACTAGGAGTTGGGATGCAACATCATGCTGCAGATGGTGCATCTGGTTTGCACTTCATCAACACATGGTCCGATATGGCTCGAGGCCTTGACCTCACCATCCCACCCTTCATTGACCGAACCCTTTTACGTGCACGTGACCCACCTCAGCCAGTATTCGACCACGTAGAGTACCAGCCTGCCCCTCCAATGAAAACCTCAACCAATACCACAGATGACCAAGTTCCTGAAACCGCGGTTTCTATGTTTAAGTTGACTCGAGACCAACTCAATGCTCTTAAAGCCAAGTCAAAAGAAGATGGGAATACTATTAACTATAGCTCATATGAAATGCTTTCGGGCCATGTTTGGAGGTCTGTGTGTAAAGCCCGTGGGCTTCCTGATGATCAGGACACAAAGCTTTACATAGCAACTGATGGGCGAGCCCGTCTTCGCCCATCGTTGCCACCTGGCTATTTCGGAAATGTTATATTTACAACTACACCTATAGCAGTAGCTGGTGATCTTCAATCCAAGCCTACGTGGTATGCAGCTAGTAAAATTCACGACGCTTTGGCAAAGATGGACAACGATTACCTAAGGTCAGCACTTGATTACCTAGAACTTCAGCCTGATCTTAAGGCCTTGGTTCGTGGTGCCCATACGTTTAAGTGCCCGAATCTTGGCATAACCAGCTGGGCTAGACTTCCTATTCACGATTGCGACTTTGGATGGGGCAGGCCAATATTTATGGGGCCTGGTGGGATCGCTTATGAAGGGTTGAGTTTTGTGTTACCTAGCCCAATCAATGATGGGAGCTTGTCGATTGCGATTTCCTTGCAAGCTGAACACATGAAGCTTTTTAGCAAGTTCTTGTATGATATCTAAAATGGTTAATTTAATTAGCCATTGGCCATATATTACTAATTACTTCTAAATCCTTACCCAAACACGTTAATTGCTGTACGCCAATGAGGCTGATCGAACAGTTTTTTCCCCAGCTTATCGGTTTTATTACTTTTGTTCAATGTAAGTATGCACTTATATATACAGAACTTTATTTGATCATTACACTGAAAGTTACAAAAAGACCTTCTAAAGAAACAAATAAAACTTGTAGACTATAGTCTTAGAAGGTGAACAAGAGAAGAAGACATGGTCCAAAAGTGACCCCGAAAGACTTTGTAAGCTTCGACTGTGCTTTGTTTCGTGGAACAAGGTGATTCCGATTCATATTAGCACCACCACCATCTGAGCCTCGATGTGCTTCCTTTCCCTTTACTAAAATATAGTCCTTCACATGTTTTACCTCACTTTCTTTGCTATTTATGTAACTTGTTGCCTTCGCCCCTGCAGATTAATCATTTATAAATACAAAGTTGTGAAAATGGCTGCATAATAGTTAAACACTAACCATAAAGTTCATGTTGGAGACTTGAACTATTAGAGTACAAAAGATCCTTATCAACTGCAGAACTCCAAAAAACTCGGCCACATAAGAGCAAAAAGACGATAGATACTATGATTTGTGATCTCATTTTCACTCAGAATTACAAGATACTAATATCAAATCGCTGTACAGTAGTAGTACACAGATGCCTCAATCTAATGTCTTAAGAAGAAGCATGTAAAATTAAAGCAACTCTACGATAAACTTCATTTTGAAGCTTTTACTTTAATCTTTTGCATATAATATATGATCCAATATGAAACTTTTATCTAAATATTGGTTGTAGGACCTGAAAAAAGAAAGAATATTTACCTATACATTATCTTGCTTGATGAATTTAACAAAAGAAACAGTATTTAAGTCTTAAGAAATCAAATACCAAATCTGTTTTATAAATAAAAAGACCTCTTTAGTGATGGTGGAGCAGCCCCATGCTTGTCTGAGACTTTGAGTGATCATATCTGAGGACACGATGCCTGCCTACTTTGACAATTTTATATGGGAAGTTACCTTTAGAGATTTAGATTTATTAATACACGTTTTTTGTATGTGTCCGATATTGTTCGGCTGATGAAAGTGGAGGAGAGGGAAGTGGTTATAGAATATAACGCCCAATGAAGAAAAAGGCGTACCTTTCTTGGCCTTATGGCTACGATCAAGTGCTCTGTCAGTTTTATATCTTATATCTAAGCCAATGGCTCACTCAATGTTAATCTTATCTTTTATGGAGAAAGACCCGTTACAAAAGCTTGTTATTGGCGTTGCAATACTACTGTGACAATCTGCATATCAATTTAAGTTCACAGTAGATAATAAGTCCCCTCATATTAACATATTTTATTTATAGCCACATAGTTTGGTCTTATACACATATACATTACTGATATAACATAGATTTTGTGATACAAATTATGTGTTAACCCAACCCAATCAATGCTAAAACCTAAACTGTTTTGACTCGTTATTTAACCTGCCCTTTTTGCCACCTCTACTCGTGCAAACTACTTTTCAGATGATCATCTAGTATCATCCTAGTATGAATCCTTGGATGTTTCAGTGTATTACTTCCAACATGTCTTGAACATGACTAAAACAAAATAGTTGATGGGTATAGATACACTCTGCACATTTTAATAGGAAATTGAACATGGCAATTTAACCAAATATGGTATTCAGGATGCTAATAAATACAATAAACATCTTAAAATGAATTTCCAAATACTGTAGATGTTCTTCTTACATCATCATTCACATCTGAAATAGCAAAGTGTAAATGTTCTGATTTACGAGCCCACGTTAGCATTACCCATCCCACCGTTTCATCTACAGTTTCAACCTTCAATAGTCCCATGCTTATACCAGCAGCTTCACCAACAACAGCAGTGTCGTGACAAAGTATATCCACTAGCTCGTTAAACAATTCGCCGTAATCTGTTCCTAGAGCTGCCAAACCTGGACAAAAACAAGCACCATGATGAATAACCTCTCTGGTATTCATTTTTATGATTTCAAGTAGGAAAGCTTTGATGCTCTCCCCATGGTTAGCATGAACCAGACCCAAAGAATAGAGGATCCCAGCGTCAAAACAGTGGCACCTATCACCAACTCCAATGAGATGAAAGTCAAATCCCATCAGTGATCTTCCTTCTTCCATGTGACCACTACATATAAGATCAAATCCTGTATCTCCATACCTAACACAACACTCGTGACTCTTTGCTCCTTGTCTTTCCTTTTTCCTCTTTGGCCATTTCCAAACGTCAAACTTTCTCTTTCCATGCTTATATTTGTAACTCGTGTCATCTATTTTCTTCCTCTTAGGCCATTTCCAAATGTCAAACTTCAAATGACCAACTCCTTCTCCGTTCTTTAATTTCCGGTTTACGTCATCTTTGGTCCTTAAAACTGATGACCAACTCCTAGTTTGACTACTCATCATCCGTGCAAAACATGTAGTTGCTTTCTCTAAATTCCCTTTCTGGTTCACATTTGTATGCAACAAATCATCACAAGTAGCCACTTTACAACCTTTTTTCTCATATTTCCGACCTTCAACATACCTCAAATCCCAACCTATATCCAAAATATTAACACCCTTTTGTAAACCACCCACATTTGAAAAGTTTTTATGCCAAACAAATATGCATCCGAAAGAGTTTTCGGTTTATACGAGCTAACTTTCTTTCCACTGCCGGTTTCAACCCTTACTAACGAAAGAACTGAACACATCCCAATATCCATCAACAGAACCTTCTTTTTTGGGTTATTTTGATCTTCGGCATTTCATCAAACACCTCATGTACATGACTTTTTTATCATTAATTTTTCTTTCGGTTTTTTTCTTTTTTCCAGAAATTGGTCCACTATCACCATCATTTACCATTAATGATCCCAAGAGAATTCAAAGAGAATTTGGGGAAGAATTACAAATCAAAGCTAGCTAATTAATGTGTGGGGATAGTTGTTATTTACACACGGTTTTATTCTAAAAATGATCACGTGCTAGTCACGTGGCTTATCTAAATACGAAATTG
This sequence comes from Chrysanthemum seticuspe, assembly GCA_019973895.1. NCBI lineage: Eukaryota > Viridiplantae > Streptophyta > Magnoliopsida > Asterales > Asteraceae > Chrysanthemum > Chrysanthemum seticuspe. The sequence goes on from BPTQ01000004.1 coordinate 295,760,920, forward strand.
TTAGACAAATTAAACTTCTAAAATTAAAACTCTTAAAAATCTTGGTTGATTTTTTTTATTTTTTTTTAGCTTTTAAATTTTAACAGAAGGGATTGGTTAAGAGTTAGAAATTTTGAAAATTCGTTTATATTGATTTATATATATTTTTTTAAAAAAATGAAAATATATTTAGATGAACCTCTTTTTAATTTTTTTTAATCATTTTTTCCTTCCTTATTTGATCTTTGTACGTTTTTATCCATTTTATACGTTTTTTACGATTTCATACGTTTTCATTTATTTTTCTGTTTTTGTACGTTACCATTTGTTTTTATCCATTTTCATACGTTTCATATGATTTTATTACGTTTTTTACGTTTTTATCTGTTATTTTACGTTTTCGTTTGTTTTTTTACATTTTCGTCATTTTCTTATGTTTACGTCTGGTTTTTTACTTTTTAGTCTGTCATTTTTACGTTTTTGTCTGTCATTTTACTTTTTCGTCTGTTATTTTACGTTTTCGTCTTTTTTTTACGTTTTTATCTGTTATTTTACGTTTTCGTCTGTTTTCTTACGTTTTTATGTTTTTATTTTACGTTTTCGTCTTTTTTTTTATGTTTTAGTCCATTTTTTTAAGTTTTCGTATGTTTTTATGTTTTTACGTTTTAGTTCTTTTTTTACGTTTTCGTCCATTTTTTTAACATTTTCTTACGTAAGAAAACGTAGCATAACGTATAAAGCTTACGAAATCATATGAAAACGGACGAGAATGTAAAAAAAGGAAGAAAATGTAAAAAAAAAAAAAAAAGTGGAAGAATACGTAAGAAAACAGACGAAAAAGTAAAAAAATCAAATGAAAACGTAAAAAGCGGACGAAAACGTAGAATAAGAAAAAACAGACGAAAACGTAAAAAAACATATGTAAACATAAAAAACGGACGAAAACATAAAAAAGACGAAAACGTAAATAAACGGACGAAAATGTTTAAAAAGGGCGAAAACGTAAAGAAGGGAACGAAAACGTAAAAAAAAAGATGAAATGTAAAAAACGGGACGAAGACGTAAAAAAAAGTGACGAAAACGTAAAAAACCGGACGACAACGTAAAAAAAGAGACAAAAACGTAAAAAATGGACATAAATGTAAAAAAAGGACGGGAACGTAAAAAAACAGACGGGAACGTTAAAAAAACAGATGAAAACCTAAAAGACAGACGAAAATGTAAGAAAACGGACGAAAACGTAAAAAACGGACGACAACGTAAGGAAACATACAAAAATGGATAAAAAAACGTAAAAAAATGGATGAAAACGTGTTAATAAAGACGTATAAAAAATGAGAATGAAAAAAGTAAGAAGAGTATAATGAGCTTTTCAAATTTGTAGTTAAAATTTAAAGAATGAGAATTTCACATTTTTTATCTTTGTTGGAAAAAAGTGTAACTAAACTGATTATCAAATTTTTTTATGTGAAAAAATTTCAGAAAAAATGGGAAATTTTTCACCAAATAAATGACCCATAATACTTTTTGTCCTTACTCTCGTTGAAGAACCGGCTATTTTCATTTCGGCACAACATGATGGTGTGGTGGCTAAGACATGGCACCGCCGAAATGGTTGCCATGTCAATTTGGCGAGGTAACACAACCATTATACCCAATGCTCTTAGCCTTGCGCCATCTTACAAGCCAAAAACAATGGTACCACAGTGTCACACCCCCAAATTACCTGTTTTGCAGCGGAATGGAATTCCTGGGGATTGACTGTCATAGCATCACAATCACAATTATATTGAACGACCTAAAGTGTCGTTTGAAAAGAACATCGTTTGATTTAATAAAACAATCAGAGTTTACAAAGTATAGGTCCCAAATGAAAATCAACTTGTGCGGAAATAAGTTTGTTACAATTCAAACGATGTTTTAAAATGCGTAAAACCCAAGTGAGACGAGTCGTCATCGCGACTCCATGATGTGTCCAAATGCATGCCATGAAGTGAATGTCTTAGTTACCTGAAAATACATTGCTAAAAGTGTCAACACAATGGTTGAGTGAGTTCATAGAGAAAAATATAGGTTAAGTATGGTGATTTTATCCAAAATATAGTTTAAATGTGAATTTCGGCAAAGTTTAAGCAATCGTAGTTAATTCATTACAACTCCTCTAAACAAACGGTCGGTCATTTTAGAAAATATGCTGGGTGATCTCACTTTTATTAGAAGACATCTCTTTACAAAAAGTTCTACGTCAACGTTAAAAATAGCCTTCAATATGGTCACTTGTTTACCGTAACACTTGTCTAATAAAAATAATATAGTTTTTCTTAAATAATAAAGTTACGGCAATTTTGTGAAAACGTGTATATTTTAGTCGTTACAAATCCGTTTTCTACGTATTATACGTCCTTAGCTTCGTATCAAAGTATACTAATATATTTCTGATAAGTCGAAATAATTTATAACGCTTAAGACTCGTTTTTGACTCGTACAAAACAAAAACAGTTTGCTGAAATTTTTCAGGATATATATATTTCGTCGTCAAACTTGAAAAATTCATAACTTCTTCGTTATAGCTCCGTTTTAATCCGTTCAAGCGGCCACGGTTTCGTTTTAAAGTATATTTTCTAAATATCTAGGCCAAAAATTTATGTCTACTGTCGGATTTTCCAGAATTACAAAATAAGATCAGACCCTTTATACGACTTGTTAAAATGAGTTTTTCTCGTGCTAAACCTATTCCAATCCCTTCAAAACAACTCCGAAGCTATTCTAATCCTACCATACACCTTCTTAGGGTGTCATGGGTTCCTAAACATCATCAAAACTAATATATAACAAGGGATAATTTATAGGATGACTTATATATGTATAACTCTAAAAACAAAGTAAAAATGGTATAAATATCCATAAGTCTTGCATGCTTTGCTCAAAAATGATGAAATAAATATGAAATGATAATGAAAGATGTAAAATGAAAATGATATGCTTACTAGTTACTTTAAAATAGTGGCTAATTCATAATAGTCGAGAAAAATATAGGCCTCGATATGATTTTAGTTTTAACGAAACATATATGTGTCGAGTGAAACATGATTTCAATATGTTTTTCATTTTAACGAGGCAAGTAAATGATTTTTAGTAACACCTTATGCGTATACTTACATAGTATATGTATGAAAAGAGGTTAGTTCATGAATGCTTACAATGGTGGAAGTGTTCGAGTGATGAACAAGGAAACAAGAACCAAATGTCGAATAACTTTACAAACCAAAACCCGATAGCTTCCTCAATGCTAACCCCGATTTCCTTGAGCTTTCAAATCTTTGAGCTTGTTTTTGAGCGAGTGTATAAGTGTGAAATGTGAGGTTTTGAAACTTATCTAAGTTCGGTATATGTAGTAGACTCAAGAGAAAGTTGGTTTTAAATATTGATAAAAGATGTACTTCAAAGACTTGAGTGTTTGTTTGGTTTATTACTACACGCAAAAAGGAGTAGAAAAAGGAGTGTGTGTGTGCTTGCGTATGACAGTAGGCAAGAAGAAGAAACATGTGACTTGTACTTTGTTTACTTGACATAGCAAAGTAAGTAATATACTATGTGTGTGTGGTGTTTGTATACGCTAAAAAAAAAATAAAAGCATGTGCATGTTGTTTGTAGTTTACTGCCATGTTGCCAAAAGAAAGAAAGAAAGATATATTGAGGTCATCTAAAAAAATACATTTCTTGTAAAATTTGAGTGATATAATAATTATCGTGTAGTTTTTAAGAAAAGCGTAGTAATAATATAAATTTAACAATTTATATACCAAATAAATTTAAAACACTGAGTAAACTCATAATATTATTTTTATAAACTAAATGTAAGTATAGAAATATATCGGGATAATTTTTGGAAGTATCGGATTAAATGTTCAAAATAATAACTTACGCGATAGCGTTTATTTAATATGAAATTTACACGTTTAATGTGAAATGCAAAATCATGAATGAACTAACATGATGAAAATGATGCTAATGATATGTAGACTAAACTTAGTCTATATGAAATGTCCGTGATGATATGCTCATGAATTCGCCGCTAAACCATCAAGGTTACGCGAATTTGGAACACGCAAACCTAGTTTACGATAAATGATGAAATTGTGAAACGTGAATTGTTTTGAGAAATGACCTGAAAGTACGAGTTGTCACATTCGCCCATCCAAAAAGGAATTCAGTCCCTGAATTCAGTCGTTGTTAGGTTCTACAATGTTACTTGTGAAAAGATGAGGGTATTTGAGTCACATTGGGTCGTCCAATGTTTTTCTAAATCGTACCACGCCTTTCCAAGACGGGTCTTTGAGCATAATTTGTTGCCCACTTGAGATTCTAATGGTTTGCGACTTATGGAACATACTTCTGATATTTTGCGTCTTACATCGACGTAGCTTATCTAGCCATATGTTGTTATTTGTAACTGATTTTTGATTTGTATGATTTCTTTGTTGTTTCATAAATAACTTATTGACTAGTGAGTTGGACTTTCCTGATTTCGGCCCGTAATTAAGTGATTTACACCTCAACCATAGAGTGCCTCAATTGGTGTAGTCAATATGTTCATGTAATAACTATAGTTGTAAAGCAACTTGTTTAATGTAGAATGATTTGCCTAATCATTTCTAGAAAATCACACATGGCTTGAGTATATCTTAAAATGTTGGAATTGTTCTCTCGCTCTAACCATTGAGCTGAGGATAATAGGCGGTGTTAATGACCAAGTAATTTCCAAAGGAATCTTAAAAGGTTTGTCAGAAGTCTAAGGTGAATCGAGTAACTTATAATAGATACAACTGGAATTGATACCACGTGTCTCATGCCAAATTTCAAAATGTTAAATCTGTCGAAAAATGACCTTATTGAAAAGAATAGATTATGGGTAACAATTTTGATTCCTCGCGTTTCTCGTCCTAGCGAATGTCATGACTTAAATCTTACTTGCTTAAAGTGTTTAGTCTCCATAACTAAAATGTTTATGGTTTGATTATCGAAGTGTTTCCATGCTCTATGTTGTAAAGTCACAAACCTTAAATATTCAAGTGAGGTGGTGTGATGGTTGATTTTCAAGACTTGTTTCTGTCACACCCCCAAATTACCTGTTTTGCAGCGGAATGGAATTCCTGGGGATTGACTGTCATAGCATCACAATCACAGTTATATTGAACGACCTAAAGTGTCGTTTGGAAAATACATCGTTTGATTTAATAAAATAATCAGAGTTTACAAAGTAGGTCCCAAATGTAAATCAACTTGTGCGGAAATAAGTTTGTTACAGTACA
>BPTQ01000004.1:295769363-295834759 GCA_019973895.1 Chrysanthemum seticuspe
CTATGAAGGTTTTTAATAGGGCTATATAAAGATATGAATGTAAATCAAATATTTTTATTATAATACTCAAATGAGTCACAAAATTTAAATAAACCATATATTTAACAATTTAAATATAATAATGCTGCGAAAAGAATTTTTGATGTGCTATTAATAATATAGTGAGTTTAAAATGTTCTTTACATAAAAAAATCTACTGGAGTTATATAGAAAGAAAGAAAGAAAACCGTTGTACCGTCATTTGATGTTTGTTGTACGTGTACGAAAATAAAAAAAAATCGCATATGTTTGTGGTGTGTGTGTATCATATAATGAATGAAACGATACAGTTCATTTGTTTCATGTTCAGTGTACAAAGAAGAAGAACGGATGACAGTATGCGTTCGTGTGTGTGTGAGGAAAAAGATGAGGAAAAACGCACATCATTATTTGGTTTGTTTGTGAGTTCAGAAACTTCATGTAGAAAATAGTTATAAATTTTGGTTGAAAGAGAACTCAGATGATGTGATAGCTTCCTCAATGCTAACCCCGATTTCCTTGAGCTTTCAAATCTTTGAGCTTGTTTTTGAGCGAGTGTATAAGTGTGAAATGTGAGGTTTTGAAACTTATCTAAGTTCGGTATATGTAGTAGACTCAAGAGAAAGTTGGTTTTAAATATTGATAAAAGATGTACTTCAAAGACTTGAGTGTTTGTTTGGTTTATTACTACACGCAAAAAGGAGTAGAAAAAGGAGTGTGTGTGTGCTTGCGTATGACAGTAGGCAAGAAGAAGAAACATGTGACTTGTACTTTGTTTACTTGACATAGCAAAGTAAGTAATATACTATGTGTGTGTGGTGTTTGTATACGCTAAAAAAAAATAAAAGCATGTGCATGTTGTTTGTAGTTTACTGCCATGTTGCCAAAAGAAAGAAAGAAAGATATATTGAGGTCATCTAAAAAAATACATTTCTTGTAAAATTTGAGTGATATAATAATTATCGTGTAGTTTTTAAGAAAAGCGTCGTAATAATATAAATTTAACAATTTATATACCAAATAAATTTAAAACACTGAGTAAACTCATAATATTATTTTTATAAACTAAATGTAAGTATAGAAATATATCGGGATAATTTTTGGAAGTATCGGATTAAATGTTCAAAATAATAACTTACGCGATAGCGTTTATTTAATATGAAATTTACACGTTTAATGTGAAATGCAAAATCATGAATGAACTAACATGATGAAAATGATGCTAATGATATGTAGACTAAACTTAGTCTATATGAAATGTCCGTGATGATATGCTCATGAATTCGCCGCTAAACCATCAAGGTTACGCGAATTTGGAACACGCAAACCTAGTTTACGATAAATGATGAAATTGTGAAACGTGAATTGTTTTGAGAAATGACCTGAAAGTACGAGTTGTCACACACAGCCACATTACGGTTGGGCTGTTAGCTTATCGCGTCACCACCACCGGTACACGCAGTATGATTTATTTATGAGTAAACTACACCGTTCGTCCTTGTGGTATACGTTGACCATCAAGTTTCGTCCTTTGACCAAAAAATTGCACTGTTGGTCCTTAACTGTGAAACGTTACTCAGCGTTGGTCCCTCGCACTAACGACGGTAAATAACGCTCGTTAAGTCAGTTTGCGTAAGGGTATTTTAGTCTTTTTCCCTTCATTTTTTAACTTCATCTTGTTCCTTTATCTATCTTCATCTCCAACTATCACCACCCACCACTATCTCCTCTATTCATTTTTATCACCACCTACCATCATCATCTTATTTCTAAAAACCCATAAAATCAAATTACATCAAAAAAATACTCAGTAATTCAAATCATTAACATTCCACAAATATCTTTCTTTCTTTTATAAACCAAATAAAAAAAAAGAAACTTATCCAACACCCGCAAAAAGAAACTTATCCAACACCCATAAACTCAACAACAAGATCTGTGGTTGTGAATCTGGTTGAGAGGGACGGATCATTAAACTCAAAACCACAAATCTGTGGCTTTCTCTGGTTGTGAACCTTTGGTGGTTTCTTTTCCAGTCGAGAATAGAACAGATAAACACACCCTACGCTTTCTTTTTAAAACCGAATCCAAACAAACCAACACCCTCATCAATAAACTAATAAGAACATGAGCTCAAAACAAAAACCAGGAGTCGTGACCCTCTCTGGTCTTGACACGTAACCCAAACGGGTTCAATACCCGACACGAATCAATAACAAACAAACACCACTCTTTCAATTAGTCTTAACCACACGATTAAGTTTTCAAAACGTTTTTAATTCCAGTTAAGTCCACGAAAACCTTTATCAGTTATTCATAATCGAATTTTCATTCGAATTAAAGAGGGAACCGATGAGAAAATAATTGTGAGTGCGTTTCAAGCTTCCACGAGATGAGAAGCGATTAGGAACAGATTAAGGTAGGTAACGTCTCAAACCCTCAACCAAAACATCAAAAAAACCCAATCGTGGCCCGAAGGTCACTAACCTTCCTCCTGATGATGGTGGTGGCGTTTATCAAGAGAGAAGGAGGAGAGGCAGCGGTTGGATGTGAGAGAGATAAAGTTGGGATGTTATTCTTTCTGGTTTTGATAAAATAGAGAAACAAATATTATAAGGTTGGAGTCGGTTTGGGTTTAGAATAAGTGTGAAATGACAAATATACCCTCGACTTAAATAGGCTTAACGCTTGTTACTCACGCCAGTTAGGGTGAGGGACCAACGCTGAGTAACGTTTCGCACTTAAGGACTAACGGTGCAATTTTTTTGGTCAAAGGACGAAACTTGATGGTCAACGTATACCACAAGGACGAACGGTGTAGTTTACTCTTTATTTATTTATTATTATTTTTTGAGTCCAGAAGTGAGAATGTGTGTGTGTACATTGGTTTAGAAGCATGCCCGATCCTCGAAGGGATTTTGGTGGTTGATGATTTTTTTGTTTGTTTGTAATGAGAAATGAAAATATTGGCGTGTGAGTGTGATTAGAGTTAGGAATGAAGTACACCGTATCAATTTTTTGTGTGAAATGGGCCAAGTATTGATTTTGTACGTGAAAGAGCTTTTGGGCCAATTTTTAACTTAAACGAAATCGATTTTTAATGTGAGTTTTAAATTTTTGGCTGAAATTTTGGTATTGACATGTGGGATTGTGGGTGATATAAATTGTTACTTTTTTTAATGTATTTTTTTATTAATGAAAATTCTAGTTAAATGTGTTAATTGTTTAAATAAATGAAAAAAAAGAAAAAATATATATATATATGTGAGGTCTAAGGGTGCACAATGACACCAGAAAACTGATATTATACCAAGGAGGGGTGTTTTAGTGTCATAAACAAAACGGATGTCATGGACAAAAATTGCTGAGGTGCCACTACTTTTTCTGTAGCACGACCCCATGGCCTCACACCGTACCTAACCGCTCTTAGTAGTATTTTTCTAGTGCCTTTTGGGAGTAAATCTATGGTATTGGTGGGAAGTGGGAACATTGTTGAGGTACCTCTTTGTAAACACTTTACATCTATCTTATGTTAGACACTTAGACAAGTAGAGGTATTTAAAAAAAAACACAATATCAAATGACTGTTTTGATGAATAGATGACATGAAACATCCCAAAATAAGATTCTTTTTATCTTTTGGTCAAAAGTTAAATACATTAATAACCAAAACTTGAAACAAATTACAAATTTACAATAGATAACTCCCAAAACTCAGAATTCTACTAGACTATAATATCTAGGAAACTAACCTGCCCAATTCTACCAAACACTCCTTTGAATCTCAAAATAAAAGGAGAGCATATAAAACAAAACTAATTTCAAATACTGGGAAAGTGAAAATGGAATCTAGATCATTCGGCAAAAGGGGTCACTCAGGGGGTTCAACGGTCACAAAAGGGTCAAAAGCGGACCAGTGAGGGGTTCATTAAAAGGGTTCACGACACAACGGTCATAAAGTAGTAAAGTAGTCTGTGTTTTGGATTATTAACCGGGTTGAGTAGTGACCAAGCCAAGCACTGTACTTTTGAGTTTTGAGTTTTGAGTACAAGTGACATAAATAAAACTTATACAAGAACCATTATAAACCGGGTTAATCTAAATAATAAGCATTCAGTTTGCACCTTCAACCATGGGTAAGCATTTCATCTTATATAATATGCAGCTTTTTTTTTTAACTCATTTGTCAAGTGTTAAACTTCTTTTCATGAGAGTAAAAAAAACTTGTTTGGTTTAGCTTAGAGGTTATAACTTTGTGTGCCAAATAAGTTAGCCGTTTAGGCGATACCCGTTTAGGCGAGTCGAGTTTTTTTTACTCTGAGTACTGAAATAGAGGTGGGAGAATTTTGGACCAAGTTGAAAAAAAGGAGGGGAAAGTTGGTGGGGGGCATTTAAAACTATTTTGAATTTGAAATGAGTTAGGTATGAAAGTTCTCTTATAATAAGCCTAAGCCTAACCCATTTGGCTTCGTCCAAACACTTGAAGAAGCTTATTGCGTTCCGGTAATGTCATAAGCTAATAAGGCGCGCCAAATAAGTTAGCCCAAAGGAACTTAATAGCAGGATAATGTATGCTGTCATAAAGTTTTTCAGCTTGTTTTGTTACGGATGGCCACATGTTGGACTTTGGGGGTGTTTGTGTTAGCTTATTTTATGGGCTTATTAGATTATTAGCTTAATGAATAGTAGTGTTTGGATGAGCTATTAAGCTTAGACATATGAGCTTAGTAACTTATTTAATGAGTTTTGATAAGCTCCTTTTAGTTGGAGTATGGGCTTATTTAGGCTTACAAACTCCTTTTTCCAGCTTACGAGCCTATTTACCATAAGCCATAAGCCGCTTATTGAATTGAAACCAGTTGAATGGACGCAGTGATCCCAAATTCCTGCTTAGAAGCTCCATATTCTGTTAGAATTTAATGGACTATGTTATTTACTTATTACTCCGTACTCCTTTGTAATCATGCAAATGATCTGCTATTTCAGATATAGAAGCCGAATGTTTCTCCACCCACCTCATAGACGGAGATGGTACTTTTAATAGTGTTGGACTTGATACTTTTAGTAAGCAAATCAAACTGGGGAAATGTGGACTTTCTTATGCCGTTGTTGCTATCATGGGTCCACAGAACAGTGGTACGTTCCAACTAATTCTCCGTTTCGAATGTTAATATGTACATGATTTGGGCTTTTCGCAATTGTTTGCAATGTTGTTGGTTTTAACTTTTAAATGTGTTTCTTACAGGGAAGAGCACACTTCTGAATCATCTTTTTTATACAAACTTCAAGGAAATGAATGCTTACATGGGAAGGCATGTTCTGATTCGCTTTCTCTTAATTCTGTTTTCGTGGCATACACTTTGCTCATTTTAAGTTCTCATTATCAGGTCTCAGACCACCAAAGGTATTTGGATAGCAAGATGTCCTGATATTGAACCTTGCACCATTGTTATGGATCTTGAGGGTACAAATGGAAGAGAGCGAGGAGAGGTTGATCTAAATTATCATTTAATCTTTCATTGATATCTTCTTGTGTACCACTTATTCTTAGTTAAGCGGTGTTTATCTCGTCATTTGCTTCTAAAGATTTTATAAATTATCCAGGATGATACTGCATTCGAGAAACAAAGTACCCTTTTTGCGCTCTCTGTTTCAGATATAGTGCTGATAAACATGTAAGTCTGCTATTACTTATTAGCCTCAGATAATATGGGTACCAATCTGTTTTTTCTAGACTTAAGTGACATTTCTTGAAAAATTTCTGTTACATAGGTGGTGTCATGATATTGGGCTTGTACAGGCTGCATATAAACCTCTTCTGAAAACTGTATTCCAGGTACACTATCCTTATCTATTCTTTATCCACCTCTCATGGTCCGTTTGTTAATCATATGGTTTATCTTTTTCAGGGTAGGATGCAAGTGTTTAGTCCACGTAAAACTACTTTAATGTTTGTTATACGTGACAAAATGAGTGTAAGTTCTGTAATCTAGAAAACATGCCAATAAAAAACAATAATATAAGCTGATGTGACCCTGATTTAAGTATCCTTTTATACATTACAGATACCTATTGAACTTCTAGAGATTTACTTGAGGAATGATATTGAGAAGGTATTCTATATTAACATATCTATCGTATTACATTGATAATCTTGGTATCTTAAAAAAATAACGCAGACACACCAGTTATGATAAATATGTTATCTGCTGTAGATATGGGATTCCATTCCCAAGCCTGAAGCCCACAAACACACTCGATTGACCGAATTCTTTAATGTAAGAGCACTTTTCTTTAATCGTGTCTTGAGACAGAATAATATACCTAAATACAATATTAATAACTTCTTTTTGAATGAGTGAGCAGGTTCATATTGTTGCACTGTCTAGCTGTGAGAAGGAAGAACTATTTAAACAGGAGGTATAAGTAATATATGAACATTTTTGCGCCATGTCAGAGAGCAGTTTTTAATTATTATTTTTGTGTTGGAAGGTGGCTTGTTTGAGGCAGAAGTTCTTTCAATCTATTGCACCTGGCGGTCTAGCAGGTGATAGGCGAGGAGTTGTTCCTGCTTCTGGTTTTTCCTTCAGTGCAGAACAGATTTGGAAAGTTATTAAGGAGAACAAAGACCTTGACTTGCAATCTCACAAAGTAATTATTGTTACACTACTGATAAAATTTGACACTATGCCTGGATTTTATGAAGTTCTTTTTTGATAATGTTGCAGGTTATGGTGGCAACTGAACGATGCGAAGAGATTGCTAAAGCGGAATATTCTATCTTTCTTGCAAACGAGGTTCATATTTAGTGATCAAGTCCAACATTCCAACTCATTTTTTTAGATATTGTAACTAAGTTAAATGTTGCAGGGCTGGCTTGAATTAGAAGAGGCTGTAGAATCGCGTCTTGTTCCAGCCTTTGGAAAGAAGCTGAGTTCACTGCTTTATAATTGTTTATCCAGGTAATTTTGATGTCCTGACATCTTAATATGTAAGAGTTGAAGATTTGTGTATATGTATAATGTATTCCGATAATTTGTTTTCAGTTATGATGAGGAAACAATTTACTTTGAAGACAATATTAGATCTGCAAAGAGAGAACAATTGGAGGAACAATTGAAGCAAGTAATGTTTCTTGTTGCTTTTTATAAATGGGATTCATGTTTATTTATTTGTAGTAGTTTTTCATTGTATGGTGTCTTGTATTGTATTCAGCTTGTTCAACCGGCTTACCATTTGATGTTGGAACGCATACAAGCGAGGGCAGTAGATGACTTAAAAAAAGCACTACATCATGCTTTACCCGAAGCAGGGTTTGCAGTGGTTGCTCGTGATTGCGCTAACAAGTTCTTAAAAATCTTCGATGGACAACTTGAAGGTATATAGCTAATAAGTGTCATCTCTCAGAAATACTTCTTTCTTTTATTTTTGTTTTCTAGATGCTTATCAAAAAAGTTTTAAATACATAGGTGTTGTCATCTATCAAGCCAATTGGGATTTGGATAAAGTAAGGGATAAATTTGCGCGCGAAATACTTTCATGTATTTCTGAAGTTCAATTTGACTTACTATCTGAACTTACTAGAGTATGTAAGGTAACATTTAGTTGTTTTTGTAATCTTTGAATAGATCACTCAACTGAATTCTGCAGTTCCAAAACCACCCATTAATGCATGCACTTTTTACAGTCGAAATTAAAAGAGGCATTATATGTTCCATTGGAAGCTCTTCTAAGAGGATGTCGTGATGATACTTGGCCTGCGATAAGGAAACTTCTTCATGATGAAACTGACACAGTTGTTTCCGAATTCTCTTATGCACTGTCTGGTTTTGAAATGGGTGACCAATCCAATGAAGATATGATCTCACTATTGAAGAATTATTCAAGAGGATTTGTTGCTCAGAAGACACAAGAAGAAGCTAAGAGAGTTTCATATCACATGAAGGAAAGGTATTGTATGCTTGTAGATATGAAAGCGGTCTCATTTCTATTTTCTTTACCATAACTTCTAATTTGTTTATTAAATCACTCAGATTTACATCCATATTCAAGTATGACAATGGTTCAATGCCACGAGTCTGGACTGGAGAGGAAGAAATTCGAGCTATATCTAAATCTGCCCATTTATCGGTAAGAATCACTCAGTTAGACTCTATTATTCTTATAATATGTAGCTTAATTTTTGTCTGTATTTTATCTTTCAGTCTTTAAAGTTGCTCTCTGTGTTCGCTGCAATTCGCTTGGATGGAGACACTGATACAATTGAAGATACACTCCTAAGATTATTGGGTCCTTCTAAAGACATTTTGAAGACTTCACATGACCCATTGACCTCAGAAACATGGAAAGAGGTATCATGTGTTTATGGGATATAAGCTTATTTTTCTGCAATGATCTTGTATCCTTTACTATGGATCTATACTTTTAGTTATACGTGATCTATGTACATTCAGGTTGGAGCTACAAATACAGTCATAAGTCCAGCTGATTGCAATTCACTGTGGAACAAATTTCTAAGTGAAACAGAGGATATCATTAAAGAAGCTCTTGGTTCCCAGGTATGTACTAATTGAGGTGTTATGTGAATTGCCCTGAACCTTAAGAGAACTATAAACAGAACTATAAGTTATTGTTCCTAGTGTGTGCCGTTTTAGGGGTGATATGTTAATGGTTTTTGCGGGAAAATTTTCTAGTTTTCTCATTCATATCCTAAACGAAGTTGGTCAGAATTTGGTTCTCAGTGTAGTTGCTAAACACCAACTTAACCATTCTAGAAACATCTTCATATGTAGATAGAACCAATATAGTCTGATTTATCTTGCAGTTTCAGGGCTTGAGAACATAAGAACTGGGGACAAAATTTTGAACGACAAACTCACACACCACATTAACGTTGTCATATTATGTTTCCAACTTACATCTAAACAAGTATCCATAAAACTGGCTGCGGGGTTTGTTTTGAAGGAGACATTGCAACACTGTCTCCTAGCTTTTTCGCTAAGCCTTTTTTAAGACATGAATAGAACTGTCCTTTTTGTGTCTCCTTCCTTATTGATGGTATTTATTTGTATTTTGCAGGATGGAGCTACTACTTCCTCATCCTCATGCGCAATGTCTTCAAGTTTCATTATCGGAGCAACAAAGATTCCTACTAAAAAACGGTCCAAAAGGGGCCGGAGTCAGAGCATCGCCAGCCTAATGACACCAAACAGTATCTGCTCCTTTCTCCAGTTTCCCAACAACATCAAGGGTGAGAGACGGCGGAAGTATCAAGAGAAGTTAGCAGCCTTAAAATCTCGTGAAATTGAACCAGCGCGTACAATAGATTGGGAGATCTTGAAACGGTTCAATCTAGCAGATGAGATAAGGGGTTTCTTAGGGATTAAGTATACCAAAGGGGACGTAGATATTAAATCATCTGAGTGGGTTAACCTCTTTTCTATCGTGGAGCCAATCTATCGGGAGCTTTGTCTGGAATTTTTTTCCACATACCAATTCAATGAGAACCGTGATTACAATGATGATAAGGCTTTGACCTTTAGATTAGGAGGATTGGACCGCCACTGTTCGGTAAAAGAATTTGGGGTGCGTATGGGCCTTTATCCCCAAGAGCTAGCGGACAACCCCAGTTTCCTCCATTTTATGAAGAGTGGGGCAGTTGCACCTCCAAAGGATTTCGATTATGATGGATTCTGGTCAAAAATCGCAAAAGGAAGCAATAACATAAACCCTTTAAAAGAGTCCGACATCCGCCATCCAGCCCATCGTATCCTTCACAGGATGCTCTCCTATTCCATAACAGCTAGAAAAAAGACAAATGGCGTCACAAAGATGGACCTTTGGTACTTGTCCAGTTTCCTCAACAAGGACAAGCACTTGAATGCTGCCCACTGCCTAGCATCCTACCTCACTGAACCAGTAGGGAGATTTAAGACAAGCCTCATCTATGGTGGTCATTTCGTGACCCGCCTAGCTAAATCCTACCCATTCTTCACAGATGCGTTTCGTCTAAAGCTGACCCAAGAGCAATCAATGACCCTCATTGATCATGATTCATTGATCCGGATGAACATTTTACCCAAGAATGTGAGTACGAGGGTGCTCCCATTATGTGACCAATCGGATTCGGAGGAGGATGAGGGGTTGGATGAGGATGAGGATGAGGATGAAGAGGCACCACCAACAAAAAAGAGGAATCGTGTGGTGAATTTGGATTTAGAGGATTCGGAGGATGAGGCATTGTACGAAAATGAGGACGAAGAGGCACCGAGAGACCCCAACATGCCTGATATAGGGGTTCGTTTGGCGAATGTCGAGAGAGATATAGTCTCCATGAAAGCTACTCTCGATTGGTTGCAACGCGCTATGACATGTGTGGTCAACCATCTCCATGTGCCTCTTGAGCCACCTGATAACGAGGCTGGACCTTCCACCATCCAGCAGCCCAGGTTCTCCTTATTTGATGTAGACTAGTTTATCTCAGTATGTTGTTCACTTAACACAAATTTTGTATCTGTTTTTGATAAGACACTTTAGACTTGAGTATTATGTAGTGAGGATTTGAACTATCTGATCACAAGTATCTTATCACAACTAAATTGCAGGTTCATACTTCATACTTTCATAGAGTTTACCTTTAATGTTTAGTTTGTATTTTCAATTATTGAAAAAGGTTAGGTACAATTTTGTAAAACCATATATGTAGAATTTATTCATTTAATAGTTTGGGAATTTTTAATCTTTTTATTAACTAAAGTTTAGGATTAGTTTTAGCATTTTTAATCTTTAATGTTTAGTTTGTATTTTCAATTATTAAAAGAGACTTTGATTAAACATGCTTACTATACACCCACTCTCAAATAGATACTTTCAAAAATGCACTCTTTAGTTTATATGCTCAATCAAAAATACCAAAATTACCTTATCTCTATGTCTAACTTCTACTTTTATATAAATGACATTAAAAAACAATTATACTCTTATATGAATATGTGAATTTCAAGAAAGTAAAAATTCATAATTAGATATCCCTTCAAGAAAGTAAAAATTCATAACTGATAAAAATAAATAAATGAAAAAGTGAATATGAAATTAATTGATTAATATTTGACTTATTTTGAAGATATTGATGAGATATTTTTAAAAAATATATTTTAAGTTTACACTTTTTACAAATTTATAGACCAAAATAGTAGTAATAAACAGTTTTGATGTGAATATTTGTTGTTACACCAAAATTGGTTTAAAAATGCAGTGGGTATTGCTTCATACCGAAACTAACATCAAATTCTATATCTTGGTTGGACATTTTTTTTTTCCTTTTTTGTTATTATTATTATTTTTTTCACTAATACACCGAATTGAATAATGGGTAATAATATAACTATCTTATAAAGTACAAATGACTTTTCTAACATTAAATGATTAAGACTATTGAATTTTTAAAATCAAACGATATAACTAACAAAACAAAATGTATAAGTAATTAAACACAATTTTGAAACAATAAATATCTCTAAAAGTTAATTTTCTAACATTAAACACATAAATATCAAAAGTCTTGAAATTAAGACATACAACATATAAAGCTCTTGGTACCACATACAAAGTCGAGATGAGTTCGAGCGTAGCAGTACTCTACACCCCTAGTTCCATGTCCTTAAAAGGCGTTTACGTGTTTGATTCGCAATGAGCCTTATACGTGACGACTCATGTTTAGTTGCGTATCGTCAGCGAACAATTTCAAAGCAATGTAAATGTGGGTAGCGTTATCTCTATATGGCAAGGTAAAGCCAAGAAAATAACATTAGTGTTTTAGAAGCTTTTGTATAACTTACGAAATGAATTGTAAGCCTAAAAGTAGAACAGAAGATGTGATTGATGCATTTAGAATATTGATTGGTGAATAATGATGAGAGAAAAGTGAATACTTGTCAAGAAATGGATTAACTATGTCTATAGTTAGGTCCCTTAATTAGGCATTAAGTGAACACTCAATACTAGAGGTGTAAACGAGCCGAGTCGAGTCGAGTCGAGTATTGCCAAGATCGAGCTCGACTCGAGCTTAGCCGAGCTTTATACTTCAAGCTCTAGCTCGGGTCATCGTCTCAAACTTGAGCTCGAAACTTGTAAAAATGATCAAGAGCACACAACAATTCACAAGTACACCCAGCCAACCACCCCTTTGGTGTATTTTATTATAACAAAGTTAAGAAGATAAGTCCCCAACTGGATGCTTACCAATACAGATACAAAGAAACAAGACTGATCTCTACTAGGTAGACACTAGCAACCTTACTACATATATCACTCAACACTCAGACTAAACAAGATCAAAAGAGATTGATCTTGATACAAAGAACCAACTGATATCAACAATGATATCAAGACAGATATCAAGAAGGAAGAATATGTGAAACTTAGTGAGAGAACCGAATACAGAGATAATGAGAGTGAATGAGAAACCCTAGCAATATTAAGAGATTATATACTCAGCAATATTTCACTTTAGCCCTCAAACTTCTGCTTTTATCCTTTTAATCTTTTAACTTCTTTAGACTTTCAAACTTGACAAAACAGATCCTTCATATTATTTAACACCCCTCCTCAAGTTGACAAGTCTTCACCTTGAACACTGCTTTCATCTACATCTTGACTGCAACTTTTTTCACATTTGTTACTACCTGCAAACAAATCCAACATACCAAGATTTTTGCAAAATAAAGTATGTTGTCTTTGACCAAGACATTTAGTAAAAATGTCTGCCACCTGAACCTCTGTGTGAATCTTAACTGTTTTTATTACACCAGTAGAAACTTTTTCTCTAACCAGATGTACATCCAACTCAAAATGTTTTGTTCTTTCATGAAAAACTGGATTGGCTGCAATCTGAATTGCAGCACTATTATCACATAATATCTCCACAGGCAACAACCCTTTAAGACCAAGACTATGCAACAAGTTACTTAACCATATCACTTCACAGGTAGTAGAAGCCATGCTTCTATATTCAGCCTCAGCTGAACTCCTAGACAAAGTAGCTTGTTTTTTACTTTTCCAAGATATAAGAGAATTTCCCAAGAATACACAAAAACCAGTTACAGATTTTCTAGTTAGAGGACATTTAGCCCAATCAGAATCAGCATAAGCTTTAAGCTTAAGATTAGATTCCTTATTAAACTGTAAACCTGAACCTGTAGACCCTTTCAAATACTTCAAAACCCTTAAAGCAGCTTTTAGATGTGATTGTAAAGGTTTATGCATATGTTGACTCAAACAGTGAACAGCATAACTAATATCAGGCCTGGTATTAGTTAAGTATATCAATTTACCAACCAACTTCTGATAGTTATTAACATTGTTCAACACTTTATCCTTATCAGTTTCAACACAACTTAAAATAGAGTTTTCAGGTAAGGGAGTATCAACAGGCTTAGCTGCAAGTAACCCATATTCATATAACAACTCCAAACAATACTTTCTCTGTGTCATGCAAATACCCTTATCATTTTTTAACACTTCTATTCCAAGAAAGTATTTCAATTCTCCCAAATCTTTAATCATAAATTTAGAACTCAAAAACTTTTTGAAGTTATTGATTTCTTTCTCATCATTACCAGTTATAACAATATCATCAACATATACAAGCAAAGCAACAAACACAGACCCTTTTTGTTTCACAAACAAAGAATAATCAAATTTACTCTGTTCAAAGCGATGTTCTACCATTGCATTAGTAAGCTTAGCATTCCATTGTCTAGGAGCTTGCTTAAGCCCATATAAAGATTTATTAAGTTTGCATACTTTAGAATCATCTCCATCATTAAAACCTTTAGGTAATTGCATATAAACATCTTCATCAAGATCACCATATAAAAAAGCATTATTAACATCTAACTGATATAAAGGCCAATTTCTACTAACAGCAATACTTATCAGACATCTGACAGTAACCATTTTCACAACAGGACTAAAGGTTTCATCATAATCAAATCCTTCTCTTTGATTATAACCTTTAGCTACTAATCTGGCTTTATATCTATCAACTTTCCCTGTAGACTTATATTTGATTTTCCATATCCATTTATATCCAATAGCATGTCTACCAACAGGTAACTTACATTCAGTCCAGGTATTATTTCTATTTAAAGCTTCAATTTCATTATTCATAGCTTCAGACCAATAAGGACATTTAACTGCTTCTTCATAACTTTTAGGCTCAACAGATTTATTTAAAGTAGAAGCAAAACACATATTGGTCCTACTCAAATTAGCATAGCTCACATATTTTTCTATTTCATATCTGACTTTAGAGTGCATCACATAGTCATTAAACCTAATAGGAGTTTTAGACTCTCTACTAGACCTTCTTAATACAGGTGTCTGCACATCTTCATTTACATTTTCAGACTCAGTAAAAACTAAACCAGTATTTTCAAGATTTGTATTGCCCTCAGACCAGTGTTGGTCACCAAAATGGGTTGCAGAATGCCAATCTTCATGATGCATATAAGTAGCATCTGTTTCATTATTATCACTAGCATCATGTGAAGATGGCAAACTACCATCCTCAACTGGTGCATCTTCCCCTTCATCATTGGGACTTTGAGACTTTTGACTATCAAAAAACTTCAAGTGTTCAACCTCATTTACACTACTTGTATCAGTTGAATCACATGTTTTCATTTTTAAAGGAAAAACATTTTCATAAAATCTCACATCTCTTGCAAAAAACACATTCCTTGTATCTAAACTCAAAAGTTTATAAGCTTTCTTAGTAGATGAAAAACCAATGAGAACACATTTTTCAGACCTATAAGACAACTTATCATGATTATTCAAAATAGTAGCAAAACAAAGACAACCAAAAGACCTCAAATGGGAAAGATTAGGTTTAGTTTTATACAACAACTCATAGGGACATTTACCATTTAGAACAGAAGATGGCAGCCTGTTTATAAGATATACAGCAGTTAGAACACAATCAGACCAAAAACACAAAGGAATCCCCCCTTTAAACATAAGACTCCTAGCTACATTGAGCAGGTGTCTATGTTTCCTCTCAGCAATCCCATTTTGCTGAGGTGTATGAGGACAAGATGTTTGATGTATTATACCAAGATCAGAAAACATTCCACTCATTTTCTTGTTTACAAATTCAGTACCATTATCAGATCTAACAGTTTTGATTTTAACATCAAATTGATTAGAAATTAAGTGTATAAAAGAACAGAATACATCAAACACCTCATCTTTAGTTTTAATCAAGTAAGTCCACACAGCTCTAGAATAATCATCAACAATAGTGAGAAAATACTTATATCCTTCTCTACTTGTTACTCTGTAAGGACCCCATAAGTCAAGATGAACAAGTTCACCAAGATTCTTAGACTTATGATCAGACAAAGGGAAAGGTTCCCTAGTTTGCTTAGCCCTATGACAGATTTCACAAACAGAGATAGAAGAATTCTTGGATATACCAAGATCCTTCTGAAGAACAGATAAGACTGGATCAGCAGGATGACCCAGTCTATTATGCCAAACAAGTTTAGAAACATTATAAGACATGATCATATTACACTCACCCAAAGTATTATCAGACTGCATATCAAACAAATATAATCCATCAGACTGACTACCAGTCCCCAGAACTTTCTCCCTTTTCAAATCCTGAATATAACAAGTATCTTCATCAAAACCAACAAACATTTTACTGTCTCTAATCAGTTTGTTAACAGACAAAAGACTCACACAGTAACCAGGAACCACTAAAACATCATAAAGAGTCACATTATTAGTTAATTTTAAATTTCCAACATGACTTATAGTGGCAAGAGTACCATTGGGATGTCCAACAGTAATCTTAAGACTAGAAATGTCCACAATATTAAACATACCAACAGTAGAAACAGTCAAGTGCTGATTAGCACCTGAGTCTATAATCCAACCCAAAGATATAGTTTTAACAGAAAGACTAGAATTCTCAAAGAAATATTTAGAAAAATTAATATTAAACCAAACATTTCCATTAAAGAATGAAGCCCTACCTGCCATATTGGCATGTATGCTTCCTGTAGAACTATCATTGATCAAAGACAAGAGTTTCTTCATCTGCTCAGAAGTAAAACCAGAAGAAATATTTGCAGATGGAGTAGTAGAAGATTTTTCAGACATCTTATTATCAGTATTAGCATTATAACCTTGTCTAAAACCATTTTGTTTAACTGGATTATTACTCTTAACAAAACCAGGTGGAAAACCAATTAGTTCATAGCATCTTTCAATAGTATGTCCAATCTTACCACAGTTTTTACAATTCAGATTAGGATTAGGACCTCTATTAGCAGTATTAGAATTGGAACTAGTTCCTCTAGTGTTGTTACTGTTATTATACATTCTTCTAGTGTTATTAAATGATTTAGCAGCAAAAGAAGATGCATTAAGTTTAGACTCAGAAACACTAGAGGGCTCAGGAATCCCTCTGTGAGACTCCTCCCTAGACACAACAGCATAAGCATCTTTAACCTCAGGTAAAGGATCTCTGGTTAATAAAGCAGTTCTAACAGGTTGATAGCAATCATCAAGACCCATAAGAAATTGCATCAGTTTCATTAACTGCTGATGCAAAACTAACTCAGTACTAGCTTCACAAGCACATTTATGTTCACACACACATTTAGGCAACTTAGTTAGAGAATCAAATTCTCTCCATAAAGAATTTAGCCTATGATAGTAATCAGCAACAGAACTACCACCTTGTTTCACAGAGTTAATCTTTTGCAATAAATTGTATATAACAGACCCATCAACCTTATCATATGTTTCTTTCAATTCTTGCCAAACAGAAGCAGCATTTTCAGAATAAACCAATCCCATATAAACATCATG
This sequence comes from Chrysanthemum seticuspe, assembly GCA_019973895.1. Lineage (NCBI taxonomy): Eukaryota > Viridiplantae > Streptophyta > Magnoliopsida > Asterales > Asteraceae > Chrysanthemum > Chrysanthemum seticuspe. The sequence goes on from BPTQ01000004.1 coordinate 295,786,269, forward strand.
AGACACATAATTCATAATCCAAGTTAAGACAATAGCATTGCATCTATCCCATTGAGCAGACAAGACATTACTAGTAACAAATGATTCCTTAAGACAAGTACCATCAACAAAGCTATACTTATTTCTAGCTTGCAAAGCCAAATTCATAGCACCAAACCAAATTCTATAATTCTCAGTTCCAAGCAGTTTAAATGGAATAAGAGCAGTTCCACTATTATCATTAGTTTGAATATGAAGAGGATTACCTGCATCTAGATTACTAATTAACACTTGAACATTACTACCACTAGGCTCATCTTCAATAGCCATAATAACCAATCAACAAGAACAATCAGTAAAACAAAACAGAAACAATAAGCAACAAGCAATAACAGCAATACTAACAAATAACCAGAACAAATCAACACAACCAACTTCCAAGACTGCCCAAAACCTATCCTCCTTCGACTTAGACACAACAAGAAACTAAAGAACAGAAATAACAATCTATAAAAACTACAACTCACACCCAAGAATAACCACAAATCAGCCAGAAGACTATGAACAGTCAGAGCAGGTATTCGTACCAATCTAGGTTGGCAGATCAAGATGTTAACTGTCCCTTTTGCACCTTCTAAACCAAATTTGTGTTATCTTAAGAGAAACAAAGTACATACAGAGATATATCAGCGGAAAAAGATACAAAACCCACCAGATTCAATGAGTCTAGCAATATTGTATCAAGAACAGGCCCAAGAAACAACAAGAAACCACCAAGGATGAAAACCCCCAAAATACCAAATTAGGGTTTCAACAAACCCTAACCAAGAAACCCACAAAATCACCAGATCCAATCCCAAACAGAACAAATCAACAACGTCCGTTAAGAAAACAACCTCAATTAACCAATTCAACCACCAATTGCAAGAATCCCCAAAAAAATTTCAAAACCCTAAAATCTTAAAACCACCAGATCAGAACCGTGCGCTCTGATACCATGTAAAAATGATCAAGAGCACACAACAATTCACAAGTACACCCAGCCAACCACCCCTTTGGTGTATTTTATTATAACAAAGTTAAGAAGATAAGTCCCCAACTGGATGCTTACCAATACAGATACAAAGAAACAAGACTGATCTCTACTAGGTAGACACCAGCAACCTTACTACATATATCACTCAACACTCAGACTAAACAAGATCAAAAGAGATTGATCTTGATACAAAGAACCAACTGATATCAACAATGATATCAAGACAGATATCAAGAAGGAAGAATATGTGAAACTTAGTGAGAGAACCGAATACAGAGATAATGAGAGTGAATGAGAAACCCTAGCAATATTAAGAGATTATATACTCAACAATATTTCACTTTAGCCCTCAAACTTCTGCTTTTATCCTTTTAATCTTTTAACTTCTTTAGACTTTCAAACTTGACAAAACAGATCCTTCATATTATTTAACAAAACTCGACTCGAGCTTGATTATTTCCACATTTAAAGTCCAAACTTGATGAAAAATCGGAATATCATGCTCGACTTGACTCGATTTTATGGCAATTATGTAACTACATGCATATCATGCTCGACTTGACTCGATTTTATGGCAATTATGGCAATTATGTAACTACATGCATATCATGCTCGACTATAAAAGTGTAATATCATTGAACCTCGATAAGGGCTCGCGAAAGTGTACTCGAGTAGCTCGAGCTCGACTCATTTATATAGAGTCGACTTTGAGTAGTTCACGTGTCAATTTCGAATAACTCACGAGCTTTCTCGTCTCGTTTACACCCTTACTCACTACTCATTTTATTCATATTGATTAGGTATCATATATTCATATTGAATAGGTGCACAAGCACTGGATAAACACCACTTTAAGTTTTTCATTATTCAATTTAGACACTTAGTACAGAATGTGTACAAATGGCCTTCGAATCATTTTTCATTATCCGTAAGATACCTATCTGGTTCAATACTTATGATTCCATTGTACTAATTTTAGAAAAGGCAACATATCTTATGAAATATAATCAAGAAACAGAACTCCAAATCTTGAGATGCACCGTGAGAAGGAGCAAAACTGAAACACCAAACCAAGACGCTAAAAACTACAATTACTATCTCACCATAAGCATATTTTTCTCGAAGAAACACACGAAAAAACACTGACCAAATAATCCATACTATTCTAACCATAATTGACCTGTGACTTCAAATTCCATCAGTGTCTGCACAACAGTTTACACTTTACATGATCACAATTCCGCTGTTGCCAACACAAGGTTCTTTTTTCGCCCTTATCACAATCGACTCAAAGCTTTGAAGTTTGATATTTTGCACAATCTTATTTACGCGTAAAAACTCTATTGTTCCTTTCTTCCCATATAAGATACTCAGTGACCCATTAAATTCTGAGTGTTAACTACACATTAAATTCATTTGTTTACCCTTTTGGAAGGCTTTAAGACAAAAGACAAAACACAAAATTAATCACTTTTGGAAAACCATAAAAAGTTAATCAAAGGACTAAATTATAACAAAAACAACAAATGGGAGTTCAGGTTTGACCTTTTGAGCAAATGAACACTCTGATTCAAATGTCTGGAGTTTAAGAAAGCTCGGACGATAAGCTATCCCAGTCAAGTATTTATCTAAATGTGCTATCATTTTAATTCTTTTCTCCCGAGGACCATATACCAACAATTCGCCCGCATCAGATAACATGAAAATTGTTCCATCTTCTAAACCCTCTATTAGAGTCGCAGGTGCACTCATCAACCAATTCTCATTCATCAATACTTCATCTAGAGGAGAATTCTTAATCACTGTGTACAGGTTTATTGCCAAAACTTCTTGGTTTCAACAGGTTTTTCATTGTGATGATAAACGAATTGTAGAGTGGATAAGTGCAGTAAAATAACAAAGGATACAAAGTATATAATAATAACAGGTAATGCATATAAGTAGATAAAGGTTGATGTGATTTCTGTTTACAGAAATCTACACTTATATAGTTTCCTAAAAGGCACCAAATGACAGTTATTATTCCCTCCAAACGTTGTGACTATTGGGAGATAACTGCCATGGTAACTGCTTTCCTAACTGCCACAATATGGGCTGCATATGACCCATTTGTGCATGCCTAAATTCGTCCAGTACATAATACATAAGTATGTCCATAATCATAAGTACTTAAACATAATACTACTATTATTAAAACTTGACTTAAAATGCAATTAACAAGGGACTAACAATCTCCCCCTTAATTCATTTATGGTCAAGTCCTTCAAAGTTGTTCTTCACTTGCTTTTTCTTCAATCAATGATCTGAAAATCATTGCTGTCCATGCTGCTCTCATATCCATCTTCTTCTGCATTGCCTAGCTTGACTCCAAATCTGTTTGCTCCATCTCCACTTGTTCTATCCACCACTGCATCTTCCCTCTGGCAAGATAGGTCCTTGGCCATCTTCATTTGACTGGTTTCACCTATTTCTTTGTGCATTTCACCCCAAGTACTACTTGCAGTTTCATAATAAATAACAAGGAGATCAATGAAATTTCTATAGCAAACTCTAACTGTGTTACCATCTTCTTTATCCAAGCCTTGCAACTGTGCAATGGTACCCCACTTGTCACCCATGGTGACAGTGAAATATCCTCCCATACTATCAACAGCCTTGTATACACATAGCAAGTTAATCTCAACATCTTTAATCCTTGGTGGTATTGCATCTAGTGTATCATAATTGAGATGCACCAAATAAAACCACTTAACTAAATCAATGAACCTTTTATTGAATATTTCCCAGTTCCTATACAGAAGATCATCCTTCTCCAATAATTTCATGAATGATATGTACCTTGAAAATGAGTTCACTTTGAGTGCATAAAGGGTACCATTATAACTGATGTAATCTTCATCAATATAATCCTGTGTATCATTCTTGTTCCAATCAAGATCTTCTATGCCCTTAATGAGAGAGCATTCATCAGTGGGATCCATTTGCTTGAATTGATCCTCCAAAAACTGGTTATGTTCATTGATAACTTCATTCATATCAACCTTTCCTTTGCCTTTATCTAACAGTGGTGTCTGCACATGGTTTTCATCATGGTACATGTAGAATATGGTGCATACACCATCTTCAATCTCTGTCCCATACCCTTGAGTCTTAAGCAAATCCAAACTAATCATATTTGATGATACCTCAGGAGTGTATTGAACAGATTTCACCACTACTTCCCCTACATCAGTTCTAATTGTGACATCCCCTACCCCATATGAGAAGATAAATTTCCTCTCATGCTCTTCTTTACCAATCATTTTGAACTTATATTCAATATCATTAAAAAGGGCTCTAGATGGGCACATATGAAACTGATAGGAATCACTAGCATACCATATATCATTCCAATTAAGTAAGTCAGTACCTTTTACCACATAATTTCCAGTAAGGTAGACTCTTTCTGTGTACTTTGCTTCTTCTGTCATAACTTTCTCAGTCAGTTCCTTTTCTTGTTCAAGTTCAAGTGCTGCAAGCCTCTGTCTATCTTTGCATGCCCAGAATGCATGCCCTTTCTCCTTGCAAACATGGCACTTGGCTTTCTTCATCTTCATGATCTTTTTCTTTAGTGTCAATAGATCTGCACTTTCCCTTTCCTTGTTAAAAGCTTCATTCTCTCTAACTGTTTGTGCCAAAATGCTCTTTCCTTTTGGTGATATTGTTGTTTTCTTTCTTCTAGCACCCCATAGGTTTACCCTATTTGGTGTTTCTCGAAGAAGATACCTTCCTTGCATGAAGCCTGAGTTTGGATTTTCCCAAGAATAAGAGCCTAAGCTCTGATACCATTTGTGTACAGGTTTATTGCCAAAACTTCTTGGTTTCAACAGGTTTTTCATTGTGATGATAAACGAATTGTAGAGTGGATAAGTGCAGTAAAATAACAAAGGATACAAAGTATATAATAATAACAGGTAATGCATATAAGTAGATAAAGGTTGATGTGATTTCTGTTTACAGAAATCTACACTTATATAGTTTCCTAAAAGGCACCAAATGACAGTTATTATTCCCTCCAAACGTTGTGACTATTGGGAGATAACTGCCATGGTAACTGCTTTCCTAACTGCCACAATATGGGCTGCATATGACCCATTTGTGCAGGCCTAAATTCGTCCAGTACATAATACATAAGTATGTCCATAATCATAAGTACTTAAACATAATACTACTATTATTAAAACTTGACTTAAAATGCAATTAACAAGGGACTAACAATCACCACCTCTTTATGCCAAGATTTATTGATCCCGTATTCCCTCATCACCCAAATCGTGAACTCAAATTTAGAAGTATCAGACTGACTCAAAAAACCATTTAAGACTCCCAAACTTTGGTAACACTTATAACCTCGTTTTTCAGAAGGAGGAGATGGGAATAAGTGGAATGTCTCATTGTCAATATCAAAAGCATAAAGCTTTGAAGGGGAATCCTGCTCAAGAGCAATCCAGTGAATACAACCATTCAGAAAAGTCCCATGGGATACTTTGAACGGGTCAGGAACATGACCGAGTTGTCTCCATTGGCCTTTGCCAAGGGTGTAAACTTCAGCTTCTAACAGATACGGCGGAGAATCTGTATGTATATCCCTTTCGAAAATCGTACTCCTTTGTCAATAAACCGACTCCAAAACCATGAACTATCACATCTTCTATTAATCTAGAGTGTTGTGACAATGGAAGGGTCGTGTACTCTGTAGTGACTGGATTGCATATACAAGTGATGCGGGTTTTGTCAAGTCATTGCCCCAAGCAGACCAAACCATTGACTGACCCCACTAGACCTACTTGAGTATATTCAAAAGAAGGTAAACTCATGACAGGATCATGGTGTAAACGTGTGTCATCTTTAATCTCCAACCAGTACAAAATGCCTGGATCATGCCCATTGCAAAACAAGTCAATGATACATGAAGCCAACAGGTGATCTCGAGAGGTGAAGGTTGACAAAATAAGAATCAGAAACAAGTTCACGCCAGTTCTTGCATACACACTTGCAGTGAATGATTTTCTTAACAGGAAGCCTTGAGAGAATATCGGCCATCACGTTTGGTGGTAAGTCTTCTATCGACGGATTGAGAGACAACATGATAATCAAGTAACTGTATAAAAATGCTAATTAGTATAGAAATGAGTTGTCCATTAACTTAACATTCTCATTGCGGCATTTTACCAAGATAGTGTTCATAACAACAAATACAAAAATATGAAATAAAAAACGTTAAAAAATAATTCACATATAGGCATTTTTTGCATTATTGATCTATTATTATTAAGTTAAAAAGCATCAAAATGTAATACTCTCATTGAGGCATTTTCAATCGAGTGTGCCTACACATGCCCATACTTTTTTGACCTTTACAAAAATACCCATGCATGTCGCGTATATATATACCCGACATACCCGAAAAAAACGTGTCCGTTTGTGATGCAAAATTGAGCGAATCTAAAACAAACCCTAACTAATGTCGGGTATGAAAATACACGACATACCCGACATCTTCTTTTGTTACAAGTGGCATGGAAAGCGTGTAGAATTAATTTCTGCAAATACATAAGGAAACATTGGTTTTGTGGCGAGGGAGCAAATGAGCAATCATTGTACAATGACAATGGGAATTAACAAATGGCAAATTGCATAGACATTGTAAATATTTAAAAGACCACTTTTGGCTCATAATTTGTATGTTTAAAGTTTAAACATACAAAAGCAGAGTTTTAAGGTATATTTTTTCATTTGTAACTTTAAGTCTAAACTAACAATGAAGAAATGGATTGAATGATGTAATTTGGAAGGTCTTATTACCAATGAACATCGCATCGTGTTGCCGGAAGATATGGTTTTTGAGTCTATGTTGCGGTGGGTTTAAACCCCGCGAACATCGCATCGCGAAGCCGACAGAATTCCTGTCTACCAAACTTAATCTCAACCTCACCTACCCGATCAAGATCACGTATACGATATCTTAAAGGAACAAGCTCCTACTCTCCCTCTTCACACGACACCCTACTCTCTTGCATATAAAATAATGTACTAACACCCTACTCTCTTGCATTTTCGGCATATCTAACAACCAACAAAAACATGTTTCCTTAATAATTTTCCCTTAGAGGTGTTCGCGATCAGATTTTTAATTTTATTAATTAATGACAACCTACTTCTACATGTAATTTGCGCAACATAATCCTAAAATAACATAAACATATAAATATATATTAAAACACATATACGTAACAAATAAACAAACAATAAGTGTAATGGAACAAAAAAAAGATTGCGAAATACTCGATAATCCACCATATTCACGACCAACAACCGTTAACTCAGTCACCATCGTATCCACCACCACCACCACACAAACACGTCAACACCGCAACCAACACCACCACAGTCACGTCGCCACCACCTCTGTCACCACAACACCGCCACAACACTTCATTAATAAACCACCACCACACAGTCACGTCACCACCACCCCTGTCACCACATCACCACCAACACTTTTTTTATCACCACCACAGCCAACACCACCACACTCACGCCACCACCACCCCTGTCACCACAGCACCACCACAACACCACCAGCAGCACCAATTTGTCACCACCACACTCACGCCACCACCCTTGTCACCACAACAACACCAACAGCACCAAAAAAAATGTTATCACCACCACCACTGTAACACCACACCACTGTAACACAAACACTCAAAACTCACACGTTTTAGATCTACGAAAAAAATAAGCGACATACCCGTTCAAATAGCGAAATTGATATGAATTGTCATATAAAAAATTTATTCCCTTATGCTTTTCGTCAGCTTTTTCATCCTTGCTCCTTCCCAAAGTTCATGTCGGGTATGTCGTGTATTTTCATACGCGACATTAGTGTTACCTATAATTGTGTTAAGATCAAATACAATATAGTCTTAGTATATGTATTTAGTTTACTTAAAGACATTAAAGTTTGCATTTAATTCTGCATGGGTCAAACTATCTGTATGGGTCACATGTTAACCCAAACGACCCATTTGCATGTAAGACAGTTATGTAGGCAATTATTATGGTTGGTAGTTATTCCTTAAACGTCACAATGGTTAACAAACAACTGCCATTTAGATTGTGACGTTTGGGAACCTATAAATAGGCCAAATATTGTACTCAAACACAATCAATTCAATATCAATATTAATTTACTTTTGTTGCTTAAATTATGTCCAAGTTTATTTACAATTCACTGTTACATTGCATTTACCAATCAACAACAATACAATGACCATATATAATCATCTCTATCAATCCAAGAGTGTTGCCAGAAAGCATGGCCAACATTGGCATCAGAGCCAAGGGAGAATACGATCATGGGAAAGGCCAACACAGAAGATTGATCAAGGTTTCTACTCCGGTAGATACCTGTTGAGAGAGACACCATCCAGGCTTGTCAAATGGACTGCAAGAAAGAAGTGCATTAGTCCAAAGGGAAAAGAAATGCTTGTTAAAAAGGTACTAGAAAATCAGGCTTTCAATTCTTCCAATAAGGCACAAAATCAAAAGGTGCAGAATGAGAAGAAATCAAAAAAGGAAAAGAAAGCAAGATGTTTTATCTGTAGGGAGAGAGGACATGCATATTGGGCATGTGAACAAAGAAAGAGGATTGCTGCAATTGAAGTGCAACAAGAGACAGACAAACAAGTACTTGAAGGAGAGGCACAATTTCCAGAAAAGATTCACATAGAAGCAGATTACATGATCCAAGGATCAACTGACAAGACATGGAATGATGTATGGTTTGTTAGCAGTGGTTATAAACATCACCTTTGCCCAAGCAGAACCCAATTCAAACGAATTGAATACAAGTTCAAGATGATCTTCAAAGAAGAAAAAGAGAAAAAGTTTGTGTTCTCTTATGGGGTGGGTGATGCAGTGGTGAATACAGAAGATGGAGATATTATTGTTCAAGATGTTCAATACACCCCTGAGGTGTCATTAAACATACTCAGTTATGATCTTTTAGAAGAACAAGGGTACATGGTTAAGATAGAAAACAATATGTGCACTGTGAAGAGCATGTTTGATGAGAACATTGTGGAAACTGAAAAGGAACAAGAGACAGGCAACAAAGAAGAAAAGTGGAGTCCAATCAGAGAGCACAACAACTATTTGGACAATTACTTTGAGACCCTAGATCCAAAGGACGAATGCTCTTTGGTTAAAGGAATAGAGGAACTGAACTGGAACAAGGAGGACACCCAAGACTATGTGGACAATGACTACATCAGTTGGAATGGGACCTTATATGCCCTCAAGGTAAATTCATTGAACAGATTTCTATCTTTTATGAATTTGCTCAAGAAGAATAGCCTTGTATACAACAATTGGGGGGTGTTCAGTTGGAAGTTTTTGGAATTGGTTGAGTGGTTCTATCTAGTGCATCTTAACTATGATGCAATAGACATGATACCACCTGTTATAGATGGAAAGGAGATAGACTTGCTAAGTCTACACAAGATAGTAGATGGTTTTGGTGGATATGTGGCAGTCACCTTGAGTGACAAATGGAAAGGCATTGCAAGCATACAAGGTTTATCAGTTGAAGATGGTGAAGCCATAAAGGCTTGTTATAGAAAGTTCATTGACCTAATAAGTGTATACCACGAGACTGCTATAGTACCCAGTGTTGAGAAGACAAGTGAAGTGGGAGAGTGCAGTAAGATTGCAGAAAGAAGAGACCCACAGGACTGGAAGAAAGAAGCAGTAAATGATGGATCACAAGAGGAAGAAATGAACAACCATGGTGTAAGAATGTATGGCAATGATGAAGAAGATGCAGCCCATAGCACAAGCAGCCAAGGAAGCAGTGATTATGAGATCATTGTTTGAAAGAAAACTGGAAGCAAGTCATACTCAAGAAATTTGATCTTAACAAATTAAGAGGGAGATGTTACCTATAATTGTGTTAAGATCAAATACAATATAGTCTTAGTATATGTATTTAGTTTACTTAAAGACATTAAAGTTTGTATTTAATTCTGCATGGGTCAAACTATCTGTATGGGTCACATGTTAACCCAAACGACCCATTTGCATGTAAGACAGTTATGTAGGCAGTTATTATGGTTGGTAGTTATTCCTTAAACGTCACAATGGTTAACAAACAACTGCCATTTAGATTGTGACGTTTGGGAACCTATAAATAGGCCAAATATTGTACTCAAACACAATCAATTCAATATCAATATTAGTTTACTTTTGTTGCTTAAATTCTGTCCAAGTTTATTTACAATTCACTGTTACATTGCATTTACCAATCAACAACAATACAATGACCATATATAATCATCTCTATCAATCCAAGAGTGTTGCCAGAAAGCCTGGCCAACAATTAGCTAGGGTTTGTTTAAGATTCGCTCAATTTTGCATCACAAACAGACACGTTTCTTTCGGGTATATATATATACGCGACATGCATGGGTATTTTTGTAAAGGACGAAAAAGTATGAGCATGTGTAAACACACTCTTTTGAAAATGGGTAGTGAGGTAATTTTCCTTTTATCAAACACTTGAATATCACTAAAAGGACCACTTAAAAAAAGCATAACATAATAAAGCCTTATGTTACCGATACAAAACTTAGTAAGCGTAACATTCCAAATCAATTAAAAGTTGAATAACAACCAACCTTTGATGATGGTCGATGTCGCCTGAGTTTGAGTGGTTGGTGTTATTATATAAGAAATGAAGGGCGTGTTTGGCTAAAGCTTATTAAGCGTAAGCTCATTTGGACTTATGTTTTATATGCTCCAATTTTACGGCTTATTTTGAGACTTGTCGGCTTATATAAGTTTATTATGATATTAAAAACTTAAATAAGCCGACAAGTCTCAAAATAAGCCGTAAAATTGAAGCTTATAAAAAATAAGCCAAAATTTAATGAAATTTCGGCTTATTTTTTATAAGCTCAAATTTTATGGCTTATTTTGAGACTTGTCGGCTTATATAAGTTTATCATGATATGATAAACTTATATAAGCCCCATGATAAACTTATATAAGCCGATAAGTCTAAAAAAATTAGAGCTTATAAAAAGTAAGCCCAAATGGGCTTACGTTTAATAAGCTTAGCCAAACACCCCCGAAGTCCCATAATGATTTTAGTGCAAAATATTTCATAAATCGTCTTTGAGGCCCAACTACTCATACAAACTTATAAGCCCAACAACCATTGAATGAAATTTTACATGTTAAATTAGAGTGTGTTTTAGGATTCTACTACGCCGGCTTAAAAAAAGTGAAAGTGATTTCATGGTGATTAAGCAAATAAGTGCTTCTGAATAAACTGTTTGGATTAAGTAGATAGTCAATTTTTTTAGTGTTTGGCAAATTCTGCTTATATAGTTAAATGATATGTAAAATGACAAACTTTCCTCAATTTTTCACATATTGTTAAGTTAGTTAAACGTAAGAACGACATATACAATTGATCTAACGAAAAGTATACATATTATACAAATTTAATTAGCAAAATTTTTGATACAACATGTAAAAAACTTATTTAAAGTTCATTAAGTGAGAATGTATTTCATAGTTTTATCTTTTATGTAAAATTTAAAGGTAAATGTTAAATATAATTTTTGAAAAAAAAAACGTTTTAAAAAATGCAGGTTCCAGATAATGAACAACCGCCTTTTTGCTTTTTTTTAATCAGATTAATAAGAAGCGTTTAGATTAAAAAAAGCATGTAAAAGTGTTTTTAGCTTAAAAAAAAGATAAACAGAAAAACTGAAAAAATAAGCAATAACTAACACCCTCTTAGAACAATAAATAATGAAATGACTTTTTTTTAACCATTTTACATGTTAAGTTACAAATAATTTGTTTTGCTAAACATGTAAAAAGCTTATTATTGCGATATACAAAACTATAATTAAATTCAAACACTATATTTTAAAATCACGTCTTGTTACATCTGATAATTATGTGATTACGAGTAATGAATAATCTATTTTCAATAAGCAATTTCAAACATTAAGTTTTTCATTAACTTTTATCTTTTAAAAAGTCATCATTTTTACAAATATTTACATTGCACAAATGCTTTTAAGAAAGGTTTCCCAAACAAGTCTTCATTTAACGGGGGTGTGAAAGAAGAACTATAGAAGTCTTCATTTAATGAAGATGGCGTGTGTCTTTTTTGATTGATAAAAACGCTTGAGATGTCTCCGTTATCTTGTAAGGGTGAAGATTCTCTCAAGTAGTATACAATTTGATTCATCCAATTAAAGGCCTAGATCAAATCAAAGTAGTTTGTATCTATTAATCTAGGTTTTTGATTATACAACTTGATCAATCAAGTTGTGTACTACTTGAGAGAATACTCGCCCTTCTTGTAAAAGGCATTAGCAAAGCTTTTGTTACGAACACTTTTGTAACATTTAATATTAATAATTTGTACAAATCCTCAAGGTTTTTAAACCCCAATTTAAGCAAACTTAAGTCTCAGGTTGTGTGGTGCTCAAATGATCATATCCTTTTGCCATGTCATATCATTTCGTAGCAAGCGTATCTAATATTCAAAATGTAATATGGTTTAGGTAATTATAAGGGTAAATGCATAAAATTGTAATATATAGTTGATAAGGTAACATTGTTGACACTTGACATGATACATCAAGTCCATTATTCCCCGGACAGCCAAGGTGCAGTGAAGCAGGATACTTGCCACAAGTCATGGTTTAGGTCCAGCCTTAGCGGACCAAACCAGTTTAAGAATTATACGATCAGTAACGTATGTGTGGCTTGTTTACATATACATACGCTAAAGTGTATGTATAAGTACTCTTATGCAAACGCTAATGTGTAAATGTTAAAAGGATAGTGTACGTACAATGACGCTTGTGTGGTGTTGGCTATGGACATATTAAGTTTTCCGGTTTATTCACGGCCTAGCTTGTAGGAAAACAAGCGGTTGTACAATCGGCGCTCATGCCCTTAAAGCAACATAGATCGGTACGTACACCATAACATTAGACCTGTCAGAGGATCTCATATGATAAATATCGATCAGTAAATTAGTTATTTATCAAATATCTATTCAATAAGTAACATGAAACATAAAAAAGAAAATATTCATGTCATTATACTTTAACTATGCCACATAAACAGTTGTAAATCAACCCGTGAAAGTTCGCTTCAAATATTATGGAGTACCAAATAAGATCAAGGTAAGACCAACTTAGCTTGAATAATATGCTAAAAGAAATAAACAGTAAATCAAACAATCGAACCAAAGATGATGATCACAGCACGTTCTATTAAGAACACCAATTTAGCTTAAACTCATCTGACAGCTTGAGGTCATTGTCATTGTCTTTAATTCTTCTCCAAGACTTGAAGTAATTCGTTGTTAGGATTTCCCATTGTCCATTGAGAGGATTTTTTATTTGAACATCTTTCAGATCAAGAATACTCTTATCCAGCTTCCCCCTTACAATTAGCTTATACATGATATTTTTGATGTTCGTGTTCGATGTAACATGATAAACCCTAAGATAATTGGGATAGAAAATCGAAAAAAGTGCCTGGAAAATTAGTGAGTATTTTGGAAAGTGTGCATCAGAAAATGTTGTCCGGGTCTTGAAGGATAGCTGTTGCACGTTCCTAGCCGGAAACGCAGTTCTTCTTCTGAGATCATCAATGTCGAAGTTCTCTGGCACTAATTTTAAACCCGTCTCATCATTGATTTCAATGTCGAACGTGCTTGATAGATTGAGTATTTCCTTTATGTTAAGAAAGAACGAATTGAGATCATTGAGATTCTCCAAGATTAGGCCGAGCTTAATATCCTCAGGAGAAGTAGCTGGAAAGAAGAGATTAGGCACTTTACAGCCATCGTAGCAGAAATAAAGTAATCTTGAGGCATACACTTGTATGTCGATTTGGACTTTTTCCCTCAACGATAGACTCAATCTCTTCAAAGAAACACAAGTAATATCCAAGGTTTCTAGCGTACAACTGATCATTTCAAGTGTCAAAACCTCGAGGAAAGGAAATTCTGATTTGATCATGTTGGAAAATGTTGTGTCCATTATCACAGCACCCAACGACAATTCTCTCACACTCCTAAATAAATCCCTTTTGAATGGTACAAGCAAGCATTTTGGATGGTAGAAAGATAAGCAGCGAACACTTGGGACATTGTAAATTTCCAAAATGCTGTTTTCTCCGATTGGTTGTATTCTCAATTCCTGAAGATAAAGAAGGTTTTTAACCTTAATTGTCTTCAAGTCATGATACAGAAAACATGAAATGTTTATCTTCTCAAGTAAGCTACAAGTTGAAAGTAGGTTATTAAGCACCACTTCACTTATGTAACCATGTAGTAACTCGAGCTCGAGTACTCGTAGGGACGAACATCTGATCGTGGGATTTTCATTCATCCTGACTTCAGCGTCCTCACATCTTAAACTTAACGTATTTAGGTTTTCACAAGAGAATATCTCATCTGGAATTGTAACTAGTCTTTCATGAATTAGTCGTATTTTCAGTTCCTGAAGATAGAGAAGGTGTTTAACCTTAATTGTCTGCAAGTCAAGATGCTGACATGAAATGTCTATCTTCTCAAGTAAGGTACAAGTCGAAAGTAGGTTATTAAGCACCACTTCACTTCTGCCAACATTTAGTAACTCGAGCTCGAGTACTCGTAGGGACGAACATTTGATCATGGGATTTTCATTCATCCTGACTTCTGCTCTAACTCTTAAACTTAAAGTATTTAGGTTTTCACAAGAGAATATCTCATCTGGAATTGTAAACGAATAATTAAGCATACCACAAATTGTGAGGGAAAGCTCTCTGAGACAACTTTTTGAAGCTAGTAACTGAATCCATTTTACAGCAGGATGAAGTATTTTCGGGTGCTTGGTATCAATGTGAAGATCAATACGTTCCACTGGTAAGTTGTCGTTGAGATATCGTAAAAGAGTGCGATCAATCGACTCCACGTACCTTTTTTCTTGTATTTTGTTAACACCACATGCACATTTAGTAAACCTGAGGGTAGGTATAGTAGAAAAAGCGTGTAGCCATGACTTAGACAAGACACTGGTGCGGACTGCTTCTTCGGGTGACAAGAGTGTTTGTATACGATGTCTTAACTCCGGTAAATCTAACCGAGGCGTGTGGATCTGCATGCTTTTAGTCCCTTCCTCCATTGACGTCTAACAAAAGCAAAGCAGCAAACCAATTATTTTAAAACAAACAAATAACCTTTTAGACCCAAATTAATGGAAGAATAAATTACTAAGAAATATATCATAGAATAAAAAATAATAATAATAATAAAAACAATTAGTACTGTAAATAAAAATAAAAATACAGAAAGGTCCATACAAAGTTTGAGAAAAAACAACTAAATATAAATGGTTAAAAAAAAGAAATATAACACAATGTGATTGATGAAAGTGACATCACATGTGAACATATGAATTTATACAAAAGAAAGTATATGGTGTGTTACGTACAATATTATAATAGTTAGAGGGGAAGGAATGGAAACGTCGTGCCTCGCCGTGATCCTACTTGGATGTTCGCCGTCTTTTGCCGCCACACTGGCGACGTTCGTCGTGCCTCGCCGTGGGATGGCTCGCCGTCTGCACGACGAGGTTGAGACTTGTACTTTTTTTTTTTTTTTTTTTTTTTTTTTTTTTTTTTTTCAATCTTTTCTTTTTATAAACTGATATTTAATAAGTTGAGTTTTTATAAGGTTAAGTGTTTTTTTGAATAGATTGAAAGGTTCGTGGAGGAAAAAAATGCAAACATAAACACATAATGATGAAAACCTTAAACTGAAACTTGAACAATTAACTGAAAACATGAAATACATAATACGCTTATACATAAAAAACTACAACGCATACTGATGGAAATAAAACTACTAAAACTTAAAAAAAGAATCATCTCAGACCCAACCCTCAGAACTTGAAGGGGAATCAAACTCCCCATTAAAGAGCCGACGCTCCATTATGTCGAAGTAGTTGTCTTGAAGATACTGAGCTTCCCGTGCTTCTTGCTCACGACGAGCAGCTTCCTCACGTGCCTGCTCTTCCATAATCTCCCTACCGTTTTCAATATCTTGTTCTAGTTGACGGAAGGAAGCCTCACTTAACCCGCTGGGGTTGTTTTGAAGATCCACCTGTGGACTGTTCACAGGTGGAGTTGGAACAATTAGGATGTTTTCAAGACCCATCGGGAAGACATTTTCCGGTGGTGTAAACTTCAAGTTCAGGTGGAAAGCTAGTTGGAGGAAACTGTGGTGAAGTTAAAAAGCTAGTTGGAGGAAACTGTGGTGAAGTTGAAAAGCTTGTTTCCGGCAGCTTTTCTGGACTTGGGAATTGCTGAGAAAAATCTTTGCGAGACATTTTTGTGTGTGAATTGTGTGAGTTGTGTGTGTAACTTGTGACTGGTAGGGTTGTATATATAGGCTCATATAATCCCGCTCAAAACAATACCGTTTGAATTTAAAATTTGAATTTGAATTTTAAAGTAGCCCGCTCCTATTTGAATTTGAATTAGCCCGCTCCTATTTGAATTTGAATTACCCCGCTCAAAAGTATACAGTTTTGAATTTGAATTTGAATTTGAATTTTGAATATGATTTTTTGAATTTGAATTTGAATTTGAATTTTTTAATTTGAATTTGAATTTCAAAACCACCCCTTTAAATAACAATTTATAACCACCGTTTTTTCACATTTACATCAATTAAAAAAAAAACATAAATGTCTCAAAATCTGAAGTGGAACAAGTCTAAAGAAATGTTGCTTGTGCAAGTTTGGATAGAAATTTCGCAAGCTATAGATATGGAAAATAACCGTTCCGAAAATATTTTTTGGCACGACGTTATGGAGATGTTCAATGATTAGACTACCGATGACCATTGCACAAAAAAATCAATCACGGGTAAATGGACGAGGATTAACGTCGATTGCAAAAAATTCAACGCAATTTACAAATATTTGCAGCATCGAAGTGGTCAAAATGACCGCACTCATCTCAAAAATGCGAAACTAAACTTTCAGCAACAATTTGGTGGTAAGGAGTTCAAGTATGTTTACGTTTGTGAGATTTTGAAAAATTGCCCGAAGTGGGATGTCGAAGATCCGATCCATTAGTATGTGTTGTATTTTTTTTTACTCGTGGCGTTTTTTTTTCCGTATCGTGTTTTTTTTATTATTATTGTGTTATGTATTGTATTTTTATTTTGAATGAAATAAATTTAGTTTATTTGGGAAATTGAATAAAAAAAATAAAGTGGTAGTGGTGGCCCCCAAATGAAGACGTTGAAGTTTGTTATGAGTGAGGGGGGATTTGTTGTGGTTAGTTGTGAAGAAGTGAGATGCTGATGTGGCGCTGATGTGACACTAATGAAGTGATAAAGGTCCATCACGACACCTTCCCCGCTTACTAAAGTTCCAATTTCGATCATTAAAAAGACATGCAAACATATGTGTGCATATGAACTTATGAAATTATACAAAAAAGATAATAATGAATTATATACAAGTAGGAGTGCTTGTTGTTCTACTCCTCTTTTAAACGATAAAATATTATTTACATTGATATTATTGGAATGTAAGTTGGAATAGCAACCAAAATTTTAATTTACATCCATTGTAACTATGGATAAACATTAAACATGACAACAAGCAAGTGGATTACCAACTTGCACAAGATAGATTTGATTCTCTTGTAATAATATTAGTTTATCAATCTTAAGAGCCTATAAAAAAGCAATTTTATTTGTTCAAACACACAATAATCTCTTAGAATTCATATCTCCTGGCTTTGCATTCTATCTAAGTTCATTTAAATGCAATCACAATTGACTTGATCGTCGGACGGCCAAGACCATGATAATAGAAAAATCGATTTGATAATAGAAATCCTAAAAGTCAAGGTCAAAGTGAGTCAGACGGCCAAGTCATCAACTTGACGACCATACGGCTTTGGTAGCATCACTTAGCTAGTAAACTACTTGGATTTGTTTGTGTTCACAATACTCATGTAATTTCTTGTGTATTGGAGTTCGAAAATACATCTTAGGCGTGCGTTTTTTAACAATCCGTGTAACACATTTGATTAGCCTCCTAACTTTTTTCTAATCAAATTTAACCTCTAACTCACTCACGTAAATGTTTCAATGTTGGGGTTATGTGTAAATATGTTGGATTTGAAAAGCATAACCCTATTAGTCACACACATATTTGGTTGGAGTTTCTAGACCTTCAACTAGCTAGGACGAATTAATGGTTACACTAATATTATAAAAAAATAAATAAAAAGAAAACTGTTCATAATAGTAAATCAAAAATCGATTTGCATAAGACCATGATAATAGAAATCCATACTAACTATGAAAAGTTGACTAAACAATCAGTTTGTAAATACAATTTAATAGTTGATAAGAATTTATTTACCTTAAAGTCGATCGCTTGAGAAGCAAATTGTTCTGCTTTGAATATCGAATTTTTTAGCAGCTAGGGTTTTTGAGAACCGAATGGATTCTTTTTAATTTATACTGCATGTTTGCAAACTAAAATTATATACTTTCTGTATTTATTTTTTGGGCAAATTGCATAAAAAGGTACCAAACATATACTCAATTTCAATTTAAGGTACTAAACTTTTTTTTTTCTCAATTTAATGCATCAATCTTTTTTTTTCTTGCAATGTCAGACAATCAATAGGTATTCAAGTCATAAAAACATGATGAGCAGGTTACAATTCCAAATAGGGGTGTCCATGGTACTAGAACCGTCCCGAAACGGAACCGAACCGAAAGAACCGAGAACCAAAAATAAGAAAAAAGTGGAACCAAGAACCGTCCCAAGTTTTTCGGTTCGGTTCCGGTACGGTACTCGGTTCCGGTACGGGGAATTTTCGGTAATTCCCATGAGTACCAAAGTGTTAAAAAAATATGTTTGGATGGATGTGAATTTACAGTACTCGGTTCGTATAACTTCGAAAGAAGTTGACAACCTTAATAGTATTCCACAACTTGACTTACAAACAAACAAAATAACATATATCCGGTAATATCAAACTCATTATCCACGAAAATAATTGCAAACTCGTTGAGAATATTATATATCAATCATAGTGATTAGCTTACAATAACTTACATAGTGACAATATATCATGTAGTGATGCCATAATCGTTAATTGTTTCTCGACTTTTATCATTAAGTTTAATGAACAACAAATACCAATAGTTAATTACAACTTCTTGTTAGTTGTTACTGAGCAACACAGAATTGTTCGATATGCGGCTATGCGCATACTCGATATTCCAGTTTAGAAAAAACTTACTTTCATATTGATGAATGATGTTCGAATCTTTGAATGAAATCAATGGATTAAAGGTTAAGGTTTATGGGTTTTTAGGTTTAGGTAGGGGTTTTTTCTATTTTTTTTTAAAAGGCCGCATACTTGCATGTACACAATATCCCTATAAAATTACATATTTTCATAAAAATCGGTTCTTTCGGGAAAGTACCCAAACCGTCCCGAGAACCGAAATTTTAGAATTGTAGGAACCAAGAACCACCATGGTTCTAATATACGGTCCCGTTCCCGATCGGTACCAGTACGGTTCCTCGGTTTTTTTGGACACCCCTAATTCCAAACACCCCATATCACTTTGTTACACCTACATCCACACACCCCTAATCTTTTTATTACACCTATATACAAACACCGTTCTTCTTCAACCTCCTTTCATCTTCAAACTCTCTTTTTATCACAACCCATTACAACCTCACAAATTCATAATGCCCCTCCCGGTTCCTGTTACAGTGAACATGACTATTTTGTGAGTCTTTTTGGTTATGTTTGTGTTTTCGTATAATTTAATTTGCATCTAGTCAGTTCATTATAAATAAGAACAAAAATTATATGGCAAATAACAATAGTAACAATGTTTTTGGAAATTAAAAAATCACATTATAAAAAGCAAGCCATTTCATCATTATTAACCTTGCGATTTTTTTACATATTGAGAAATCTAGTGATTTTTTTTTTTTTTTTTTTTTTTTTTTTTTTTTTTTTTTTTGAGAAACTAACCTTGTGATCGAACTTTTTAAAATAAGTTTAAGAAGTCTTGTATTTTTTTTAAATAACAGCAAGGCCTAGCGATTCTTTTGGTTAGCTTTGCGAGTTTTTTCTTTCTGGAGTATATATTGGAAATACATTGTTTGCAAAGTGCGTACCTGTAATGGTGAGAACGATTCGACCAAGAGAGATCCATTAAGAAGTTGGAGATTGATGGGTTGCTTTAAAATTTAAAATAGTCAAAGGATTGTGAAAATCTGATTTGGCTTCATTAGTTGTGATAAAAAAAAATCTGATTGATGATGGTGGATGCATGGGATGTTGGAGAAAGGGGTTGTTTGGATTTTGGTTTAGTGACCGGTTACTTGACTAGCGGGTGAAAAAATCCTTAAGTTGCACAACAAAATAACTTTGATACATTAAATTGAGAAAAAAATAGTCGGGTACCTTAAATTAAAATTGAACATAAGTTTAGTACCTTTTTATGCTATTTGCCCTTATTTTTTTGAAGTATATAATACAAAATAATCGAATCCTTATTCCTTACCAGTTACCATATCCAAACTCTAATTCCATGTTTGATTGTTAGAGCTTACAAAACAGTCCTTTAATTTTAGTTGTGTTTCATGTCATTTATTTTACAAGATCCACTAAATACGTAAAGTTTGTAATTAAAAGTTGTTACAATCTAATTATCAAAGTTTTTATTTACCTAAGTTTGTTTAAATGTGTTACATAGGTTATCTGTAGTCGACCTGCTTAAGTGTGTAAACGAAATTAGTCTAATGTTTATTTGAAATTATTTTGTTATTGGTTGAGCTTTTTCCCGTAACTCGAGCTTTATTGAGCCCCGAGCCCAAAAAAATGAGCTTAAAATGTTTATTGAGTTGAGCTCGAGCCTATATAAGCTCGACTCGATTTATTGTCGAGTTTTCGAGCTTATAAGTGATACATATCTTATCTATACTACTTATAATGCGTTTAAGCACTTCCCCTCCTATTAAATTTTTAAGATTTTCTAATATAGATTTTTAAGCAAATACAAGTCAAAAAACATAATTTACAAGTATGTAAAGCATAAATCAAACTAAAAAAAGCACAATTTCTTACATACAATTAATACATAATTTAAAACACCACATCACCGATATATACAGCTAACTAAGCACAATGTACAAATCTATACTACCTTATAAGCATTATTTACAAGTATGTAAAGCACAATTAATACACTATTAAAAACACCACTTCACCGAGAAATACAACTATTTAACTATAATGTACAATATAATTAAAGCTTCCAATTACCAAAACCCCAATTACCACAAAATAAAAACAAAAAAAATCCATAGTCCTCTATACTCACTCCTTCTCTATATTCAAACATCACTTGGCGATTTAGTTTCGACCCCAGCTACCAAACCGAAAGTCCACTGTGAATAACAATGATTTTTACACAATTAGTTGCTGGTTTCATACTACTTCTTTCTTCTATACATGGAGTGCTAACTTTGGCATTCACATTCATTTTTAATTTTTCCTAATTAAATCAAATTCTTAAATTCAAAATCAAAACTTCCACATCAGAAAAATAATATCATGTCAAAAAACAAAATAAATAAAAATAACCAACCGTAAAAATTTCAAAAGTTTGAATTTGTACACACCCTTTAACCAAATCAAACTCTTTTAAATTTTTTACTCAAACTTTAACCAAAGAAAAAGAAGAAACCTAGATCTCGGTTTTGTTAATTTAGTACTATGATTTTATTATATGAACATAACCCATCATTGATCTATGTGAAGCATAGCTTTTATTTAAATATTTGAAACTTAAAATAAAGATCAAAACATAAGTGTTTCAATCTTACTTTCTTTCGGTTTGAACAAGAAACGAAAAGAAATAAGAAACACCAAAAGCTACCCGATGATTCGAATATGTATGTGAAGTACCTTGGTTCGTGTATATAAGGATTAAAGCTGAAAGAACAAGGTTGGTTAATGGTGGTGTTGCTTCATTTGATTTGAGAAAAAAATAAATGATAAAGTTTTTGTTGTTGCGATATGTACTAGAGAGAAAAGAGATGGGATGGTTGTGTGTTTAGGATGAGAGTGATTTAGGGTTGTTTATTGTGAGACAAATGAGGGATTGGTCCTTATATCTCTAGGTTAGATACATACGGGCCGGTTAATGGTAATTAACGGAATTTTGGTTTAATGAACTTTGAGTCGTGTACTAACATATTAGTTTAGTACTCATGTATAAATTGTTTAAAGGCCTAATTTTCTTATAAATTGGTTAATTTGGACTTGACTTTTCATATTAAAGTGGTATAAGGTTAAAAAAAAGTTAAAACAAATATCGGTCGTCTTACTGTGCCTAAAAAAATATATTTATAATGTTTGTTTTTTAGATTTATTTGAAAACGTAATAAGTTGATACACATTTGTTGTACAAGTCTTTTTTAATATGTGGTTAGTTTATTTGGATCATTATTTTCTTGTGTTGGTATTGTTTATATAAGCTTTTTGGATATATATTTGAAACGTGAACACTTTGGTCAAATAAAACTTAATCCAAACTTTTTTACGTCAAACTTATTGGAAAAATGTTATATGTTTTAAATATTAAGAAACAAATTTATTGTATAACATATCTAGAGCTTATCTTACTAGAAAATGCTAAAAAATTATATATCATTGTTATTGTTTAAAGTTATGGTTATTGTTAAAAAAAAGTGTAACTGAATAATATTTGCTCGCCGTAAAATATAGTCACAGGGTACCCATCGCCGCATCGCGCGGGTACCCTGCTGGTTATATATTATGTATACTTTAAGGGCTTATATGTAATACACTAAGTTTAACTAATAATTTATCAATTTATAAATTTAGGAAGCTTTTCGAGTCAAATTCAAATTTTATTTTATATTTAAATTTTAGTTGGTTAAAAAACACACATCATTACAGATAAGTTGAGCTTTTCGAGCTGAATTCTAATCGAGCCTAGCTCGGGCTTCCCTTGTGAAGACTCGTCGAGCTATGGAGCTATCGAGCCGAACATAATATTGTCGTGTTGATTCGGGCCTTAACGAAGTTAGTCTCGATTCGACTTTTTTACACCGTGCTCCAAACTAAATCAAAAGTTGATTACAAATTTTAGACTTGTGGTTCGGGTTATCTGTTTCTTCGATTTTTCTTCCATTTTCAGGTTTCCTCATCCAACACTAATCTTGTATACTATTGATCTTTGTGCTCGAGCAAGGTGAAGCTTATAGACACTATTGTATACTATCAAATTCTCGAGTCTTGGCTTTTACGATTTATAAGTTGAAATAATCTTTTACACGTTTGGCTGTTTAGAAGTAATAACACAACAAAGATATATGGTCAGTTTTAATGGCAAGTGTGGAAGTGTGGAACCAGAAAGTCTCACTAGCAACCTACATCGACAGAGTGAAGGATACAAAGGGGAAGGGATTATCTATATAACCAAAGGCCCGAGGAGAAGTTAGCATACCTTTCTCGGCCTTTTGGCTAAGATCAAGTGTAGTATCTGTTGATATGTGAGCCATCGGCTCACTTGATATTAATATTATTTTTTATGAGGAAAGATCCTCCATAATAGCTTTTGCTATAAGGGTCTCTGCGAGTGCTTTAGTGTTGCACTACAACCTTAGCCAAGCTCACCTCTCTAATTCAAGTTAAAATACGTATGACTCACTCTTCTAATTCTAGTTATAATACTTGTTCACTTGGGTTTTATAAATACGTAAAAGTTCTTTACATACCTGCCATCTACACATTAGCTTGCAAATGAGTCTCTCATACTTTGCGTTGGTGTTATGGGTCGGGTGTGTCTCAACAAACGTATATCTCATGTTGTGTGGTGTATGAATGCATGGTTCATTAATTTACGGTAGCATAAACTTGGGACCTGTTCTCACTTTTCATTTATAAGACCTTGTGATATATTCTTGTATCTGTTTAGTTACGTTGTAACAGACTAATATATGGCTGCAACCATATGTTTGTATACATCCTAAGGCTGATACATACAATATTGTAAATTGAGAGAGAAGGATAAATGTTATGAAACATAATGTTCTTGTTATTCAAAATGAAGTGTACAATACATCTATTTATATAGAAACAAACTATCTACTAGCTACTTGTAACTGAAATAACTAACTACTTCTAGAAACTATTACATTGAATCATTGCTCCTTTACATAAACTGAATTTGAGTGGTTGTGACATAGACTTGGTTTGGACTGAATGCACTTGATGAGTCTTTGATGATGTAGCATCATCTGCAGTCTTGACCTCTTTACCCCCCCCCCACAAGTAGGCAATGTGTAGGGATCACACATGCCATACTTGGAGAGACAATTGTAGTGAAGAACCTTGCATAAGCCTTTGGTCAATACATCAGCAACTTGAAGTCTTGAGGGAATGAAAGTGGGAAGGATTGAACATTCTTTAATTTTGTCCCTAACAAAATGGCAATCCAACTCAATGTGTTTTGTCCTTGCATGATGTATTGGGTTAGAAGCAAGGGCAATAGTGGAAGCATTGTCACATTGAATTTGAATTGGACTAGGGAGAGTGATGTGGAGATCTTTGAATAAACACTTGAGCCAAGTAATTTCACATGTGCAGTCTGCAAGTGCCCTGTATTCTGCTTCAGTGGATGATCTTAAGACAACAGATTGTTTCTTTGAAATCCAAGAGATTAGACAGTTGCCTAGGAAAACTGCACATCCTGAAATGGACCTCCTGGTTGTGGGACAAGCAGCCCAATCACTGTCACAATAGGCTTGTAGGATAGCTTTGTTGTTTGATGGAAAGAATAGACCTTTTCCTGGTGATAGCTTGATGTACCTAAGTACCTTGATTAAGGCTTTCAAGTGAGTAGTTCTTGGTGCATGAGAGAACTGACTGAGATGTTGAGCTGCAAAAGAGAGGTCTGGTCTTGTGATGGTGAGGTAGATGAGTTTCCCAACTAAAGTTATATAGTGAGATGGATCTGGTAAGAGCTCTCCATCTTTGTTGTTGAGAGTTGTTTGTGGGTCTAATGGAGTGATGGTAGGCTTTGTGTTGAAAACATTTCCAGCTTGAAGAAGTTCAAGTGCATACTTCCTTTGTGTCATAGCCATGCCAGTAGAATTCCTTAGAAATTCAATGCCAAGATAATAGTGTAGAGGGCCTAGATCTTTGATGCTGAAGGTTTGATGGAGTTGTTGTTTGATGTTGTTGATGAGAGTTTGATTGTTGCCAGCTAGAAGAACATCATCAACATAGACCAATAAAGCAGTGAAACTAGTAGCAGAAGTGAGAGTGAAAAGGGAGGTATCTGCATAACTTTGAACAAAACCCAAGGTGAGAAGGAAATCTGTCAGCTTTATAAACCATTGCCTATTTGCTTGTTTGAGACCATATAAGGATTTCTTCAGTCTACAAACTGAGTTAGGAGGGACAGGCTTATCATATCCTTGAGGAATGGTCATGTATACTTCTTCATGAAGATCACCATGAAGGAAAGCATTGTTGACATCCAATTGTTGAATGAACCAGTTCTGATGAACAGCTGTGGCTAATAGAGCTCTGACAGTGACCATTTTTGCTACAGGAGCAAAGGTCTCTTTGTAGTCAATACCTTCCTTTTGGGTATAGCCTTTTGCAACAAGCCTTGCTTTAAACCTTTCAACTCTCCCATCAGCATGATATTTGATTCTGAATACCCATTTAGATCCTATGGCTAGTTTGTCTGGAGGAAGAAGAGTGATCTCCCAAGTTTCATTGGATTCTAAAGCTTGAATTTCCTTATTTATTGCCTCTACCCACCTAGGATCCTTAGCAGCCTGTTTATAGGTGTGTGGTTCAGTTGTGTGATTAATGGTGTTGATTAGATGTATGTGTTTGGGATGATTAATGTTGTTATAGTTGATATAATTAGAAAAATGATGTTTGGAGATGTTGTTAACTATGGTTTTGGGTAATTTGTTATGATAATCATTAAGTTTGGAAGGGACTTTCTTGATTCTTGTGGAAGTTCTGGTAGGTAGTGGTTGAGGTGAGATTGATGGTGTTGGATCAGTTACTTCCTCAGTGATGGTAGTTGGTTCTATGTGAGGTGGATGAATTGTTGTGGTGGATGAGTTGTTGTGGTGTTAAGAGATTCTGTGGGGATTGGATCAGATGGAGTGATTGTTTCTGAGTTGGGTGGATTAGTGGTGATGATGGGTTTTGGGTTGAGTGTAGGAGCAAAGGTGATTGGATCAATAAGTGGTGTGGGTGGATTGAGTTGTGAAGATGTTATAGATGGTGGTGAATCATGAAATGGAAATGAGTTTTCATCAAAGGTAACATGTCTGCTGGTGATGGTTTTGTGAGACTTTGGATCATATAGGATGTATCCTTTTTGGTGATTTGGATAGCCAACAAAAATGGATGGAATGGCTCTGTGATCAAATTTGTCAGTGGTGTGTTGGTGAACAAAGGCTCTACAACCTATGACTTTGAGATGAGTTAAGTTAGGGGGTTTGTTGTAAAGCATTTCAAAAGGTGATTTGTTATGAATGGCTCTGGATGGGAGTCTGTTGATTAGGTAAGTGGCTGTGAGAATACAATAGCCCCAAAGATGAATGAGAAAGTTGGCTTGAATTTTGAGAGCCCTTGCGATTTCAAGGAGTTGTTTGTGTTTTCTTTCAACTCTAGCATTTTGCTGAGGTGTGTAAGGACAAGTTGTTTGATGAAATATGCCATTTTGTGAGAAAAATTCTGAGAGAGATGAATTTAGGAATTCTGTCCCATTATCTGTTCTTATGGTTTTGATGTTTGTGTTGAAATGGTTCTGAACATAGATGTGAAATATTTTGATGTTAAAGACAACATGTTGTTTGGATGGCATTAGATATGTCCATATGGCCCTTGAATAGTCATCCACTATGGTTAGGAAGTATCTGCACTTATTTATGGTTGAGTGTTTATAGGGTCCCCACACATCAATGTGTATAAGCTCAAACAAAGATTTAGCATGTGAAAGACTTTCATTAAATGGTAAAGCATGGTGTTTAGCAAGTGGACAAACAGTACAATTGAAAGTGGAATTACAATGAAATGAAGTACTAAGAGATTTGATATGTTTGAGAACAGTTGGTGAGGAATGTCCAAGTCTGGAGTGCCACAGATGGTGATTGCTGGTGATGGTGAAAGCAGTGTGTTTGATTGGAGGGGATGGTGCTTTATCCAACAGGTAGAGACCATTACAAAGGCTGCCAAGAGCAATCCTTTGATCCTGGTCCTGAAAGATGCACATGGTAGCAGTTAGAATGAGTGAGTAAGTTGTGGCTTTGAGTAGTTGACTAACTGATATC
This sequence comes from Chrysanthemum seticuspe, assembly GCA_019973895.1. Classification (NCBI taxonomy): domain Eukaryota; kingdom Viridiplantae; phylum Streptophyta; class Magnoliopsida; order Asterales; family Asteraceae; genus Chrysanthemum; species Chrysanthemum seticuspe. Next base: position 295,813,809 of record BPTQ01000004.1, read on the forward strand.
AGGTTATGAGAAAATGTTGGGATGTAGAGAACATTGTGATGGGTAATGTGGGCATTAATAGTAACAGATCCATATTGGGTGACTTTGGTGTTTTAGCCATTTGGTAAGGTCACATAAATAGGAGTTGTGAACCATTTAATGTCAAACATGAGTTCAAGTTAGATGGCTATGTGATCAGATGCACCACTATCTATTATCCAGGCTACTATTAGATCAGAGATGAGAGAAGCAGTAAAATGTGGAATTTGAACAAGATGAGAGTAGATTTTACCATTGCTAAGCTCTTTAGAGTTCTGAAGCATAAGCATCATTTGGTTCAGTTGGTTTTGTAGTTGATCCATCCTTGCAGCAACATGCAAATCAGAAGCAGAAGTGGCCACTTGTGGTTGTGTCTTGGGAGCATCCAAATCATTTGGTTGACCAGCTACCATATTAACAGCCCTGAAATTTCTTGTATCACTTGGCTGCTTGAAAGGTTGTTTGGCATGAAACTTTGCATACAAAGGATGACCAATAGGATAGCCAACTAGCTTGTAACATTTAGCTTTTGTGTGTCCCTCTTTACTACAATTCCCACAATAAACTCCCTTTTTGAAATTTGACCTTTTCTCAGTGGGTGAAGATGTGTCTCCTTTTGAGTACTTTGATGTAGTTGAGTAATTTCTCTGATTGTTTGAATATGCAACAAAGATGGAAGAGGTTTTTGGTTTGGGTAGAATTCCTTCCCTTTGTTTCTCCTCATGTCTAACCATGCCATATGCCTTCACAACAGTTGGTAAAGGTTGCATTAGTAAAATTTGACCTCTGATGTTGGCATAACTCTCATCTAGCCCCATTAAAAACTGAATTAGCCTTTTCCTCTGATCCCTTTCAACACTTTCCCTACCATTATCACAAGTACATGGACAAACACATAAATGTGGTGATTCCAATGCATCAAGCTCATCCCAAAAACCTTTTAGCTTCTGATAGTAAACCTCAACAGCACAGTTAAGTTGCCTTAATTGAACCAAATCTTGAGTCAACTGGTAGATTCTATGACCATCTATTTGAGAGTATTGTTCTTGCAATTCAGAACACAACTTTGAAACAGAACTGATGAAATTCAGATTATTACTGATTTGTTCAGCAACAATATTCAAGATCCATGAAATAAGCATATCATTATTCCTCTCCCAAATTTCTCTAGTAACTGAATTGAGGTTGGGTTCAGGATACTCACCAGTGATCAATTTCATCTTATTCTTAGCATTCAAAGCAATTACCATTGATCTTTTCCAAGAGTTATAGTTATCAGAACCGGTGAGTTTCTTTGATATCAGAATCAACCCAGGGTGATCAGTTTGATGTAAGAACAATGGATGATCAGAATTGATTGTTCCATCAGGTTGAACATTTAGTGTTGATGTTGCTTGAGAAGATGAATTTCCAGTTGTCATTTCTTGAGTTTGTGATTATATTGAAGATGATGAAGGTTTGATAATGGTGACTGTAACAACTTTGGTGTAGATGAAAAAACAGAGTATGATGATATGATCTGTAGAATTTATGAGTGTTATGGTGAATTTGTAGTGTAATTGATGAGATTTGATGATGTAACTGTTGAAGATGATAAGAATGGTGAAATGTGGTAGAATATGGTGATAGAATGAAGGTAGAAGATGAAAGAAAAATTGGCGGGAAAAGTGGTTATGGTGGAAAAAACGGTTAGAGTCACCGGAAAAGTTGGTTACAGTGATCAGAATTAGTTGAGCACCACGATTAGTGGTGGCTCTGATACCATATTGTAAATTGAGAGGGAAGGATAAATGTTGTGAAACATAATGTTCTTGCTATGTAAAATGAAGTGTACAATACATCTATTTATATAGAAACAAACTATCTACTAGCTACTTGTAACTGAAATAACTAACTACTTCTAGAAACTATTACATTGAATCATTGCTCTTTTACATAAACTGAATTTGAGTGGTTGTGACATAGACTTGGTTTGGACTGAATGCACTTGATGAGTCTTTGATGATGTAGCATCATCTGCAGTTTTGACCTCTTTATACAAACCTTAAGTGGTTGTTCATGTATGATTCTAACTCAGGTCCACATTTTGAACCAAATAGATATGACCACACAATCAGAGGCGGAGCTATATGCAAGGTAGTGGGGGGCAACCAATCTCTTACCGATACCCAAAATACATAGGAAAAAAATTGATATTGGTAACAAATAGGACTAGTGCCCCTAAGCAAATAGTCATAGTGCCCTCTACACACTCAAGGTTTCTCAAAAAAAACAAAGCTCTTTAATTTGGAAACTGTTTTTTTCGGTTGTAGTGTTCGTCGGAAAAAATGAAGGTGAAAATATTAAGTGAGAAGAGAGAAGTTGAAGAGATGGGGATTTGGTGATGGGACCAATTATAATAGGAAGTTATTCCTTGTTTATTTACAAAGTTGATTTAATAATGTACGTAGTATAATATTTTCTTATTGTCTTTCATTATACGGTAGTACTAATCTAGTACTTTTACTACTTTGTGAATTACTTTTATTTCAAAACTTAAGTACTCGCAGTAGTGTATTAGTTTAGGTGCCGCTAGTTTAGGCTGGTTTAACATAGTTTGAGAGGTTTAACAAGACAACTTTATGAGTTTTTTCATCTCATATCCCAGTTTTTATAAATGTTATAGTTTTTATGAAATAATCACATTAATAAATGGCAAACACTTTAATATTATTTGTATGATATTCAGTATGTTTAGTTTTTCGTTTATTTTTAGTCTATAGCAATTGCATCAAAATATAACATTTTTGTTGCCTTTATTCAAACCCGAGTGCCCGATCCAACCCGACCCGATTGGTTTAACGCTCCACAAAAATCCTTTTTATTGCTCGATGCTCCCCGTCATCGCATTTCCTGGCTCCGCCACTGCACACAATATACAGTAATGGACTAATGGCCCCGTGCAAAAATAGATTACATCTAACATGACTACTTGAAGGTACTTAACCTCGTATTGTAACTTTGTGCTCCTACTTATCTAGAAATACTAATATTACTTAACTGGATGATTGTCGATAAGGAACTTCTGAATACGAACTTGAGATTTCACCATTTTGACATGGTAATAAACCTAGTTGAAGGCTTGAAGCGCTTATGTTGAAACATTTGCGTTTTTGTCTCGTCGTGTCTTCTGTCTTGTGTTAATTAAGGAAATGGTATTTCTTAGTAGTTGAATGAGTTCTATGGTTCATACTAATAGTTATTTGCAAACTAATAATTGAGAAATCTTGATATACTTGGTCAAATATGATGAAGTGCATCCCAGTAATATAACAGTGACACAGTTTGACCACCTTTTAGGACATCGGAGAAATTTGACTTGGTTACCGGGTCAAAATGATAAAATAACATTTTGACATATCATTATGTTGACTTTTATTTTTGTTGTTGACTTGGTGTTTGAAAACAGTTGACTTTGTGTTTGTAAAAAGAGGAGATGATTTGATGATATAGAATTAGATGCACTCAAATTCTATAGCATATACGTATAGAGGTATGAGTTATGACTAAGGGTGGAGCCATAAAATTATGGTTGATGAGGTAAACTTTGATAATGCTTAGAATCTACACTACAAACTTGTTCGCTGCAGGACAAATTGTAAAAATAACCGGATATTCTAAAAAAATTACATTACAATTTTTTTCGCTAAGAGGGCACGTGCCCACCCTGCCTCCTCCTGTCTCCGCCTCTAGGTATGACTGTACATATTACGTCTTATATCGATCGGTATTAGATGTTGCTGTTGTTGTTGAGTGCACCCAAAAAAGTCTAATGTATTCTTAGAGATTTTACAATCAAAAGTTCAAAACTGTATTCCTTTAAAAAAAGAAAATTAATTAGGTCAACTAATAAACAACAAAAATAACACCTTTGAATCTACATTCATACGCTAAATAAAGAAAGAATTTTAATAAAAGATGCTAAAGAGATAGGATTCGAATCACTAATACTTGGTCAGGACATAAAGCCAATGTGTGATAAATAACCATAGCACATATTCTGATATGTGGCCACTATTTTATAACATGCCTATCATATGATTTAACTTGCGCCTTGTACATTAAACATTGCTGTCAAAACATGTACCGGAGACAAATAACTCCTTTCTGAAGACTCGTTATAGCCATATATTAACAGAACGATGCACCTGCAAAACCTCTGATCTTATACCCTTGAAGCCATGCTTGACCACCAGGTAAATAAGCCATAACAAAACTGTAAGGCCTTTTTCGCTAGGTTAAAACGAGTCACCTTAAATATGCAGATTGTGTCATGATAATCAACTTTCGGATAAAGTACATCACATTTAAGCCAGAACTTGGAACACAAAGTCTTTTATGCCGAAACTTCAAGAACATGGAACACAATTCAGTTATTAGACAAGAGGGTCAAAAACAGTAGTCAGATATAAACAATCAGACCTTCAATGTGAGAAGACAACATTATACGGAGTATTAAATCTATGGCTAAACTGACTTTTTTTCATCCATTAACACACCTTTAGTACTGCAAAACTGAAATTTATAGTTAATAATAAGGTTACATACAGCCTATAAAGAATACTGATTCTTAATATCTAAACAGAAAAAATGAATCAAATTTCACACAGATTTAGTGCAACCCATATTTCAACTCTGACTATATATATAATAAACTATATAACTTCAAAATTTCGTAAACTTAAGTCCTAGACACCTGAAATGGTGAAGGCAATAGGGTACTGATGTACTTGATTCAGTGCGGCAGTTGTACTTCTTTCTGCTTCCAAACTATCTTCTACAGAAAAACATGAACTTACGTCGTGCTCATCTTCTGACAAATAATAAAAGCCATCTGAAAACAATGACAAACTAATCTCATCATCATCATAATCATCATCGTTTTCAGACATTACTGACGAGGTAATGGCGTTTATGTCCAAAACCTTACTCGATTCCTCTACTTTACTACCATCATCTTCTTCGTCGTCATCAACCCCTTCAAGGAAAGGATGAGCTAATAGCATCTCAGCTGTCCATCTAAACATAGCTTTCCTCGAGAAACACCCCTTTAAAAAACTCCTCACCTCTCTAGACAACGTACTAGGAATCAAAGGCACCTCATTACCATCCCCAATTCTAGCCAAAACCTCGTCACAATTCGTTTCCACCATCGAACCCCAAGGAGGACTCCCCGTTAACATCTCTAACACAATACACCCAAACGCCCAAATATCAGAAGGAGCTTCTTGAACACCATCAATCACAACTTCAGGCGAGAAATACATAGGCGTCCCTCTCCAATAAGTCTCCGGTTTACTTTTTTTACTCTGCTTCGCTCTTTTCGCTAATCCCAAATCACCAATTTTCGCACTAAACTTATCACCAACACCACAACCAACAAGCAATATATTCTCAGGTTTCAAATCACAATGAACATAACCACAATTATGAATATGACTCAACCCTTTCAAAATCGACCTAGCGTAACGCTTAACATCAAATTCACGCAAACCATTACCATTAGACTCCTTAATAACCTCAGCTAGGGTTCCACCAGAACCATACTCCAATAACAAATTATAAACCATCTGGTTATTATTCTCACCATTTGTTATCTCTTCACCATAACATTTGATCACATTTCGACACCCGCGAATATTATCCAATATTTCCTTTTCCTTCTGAATAGAACCCGAAACAGAGACTTCTGCAGATTTAACAGCCATAATCCTAGGATAAGAGCTATATCTAGATTTAGGCCTTTTAAGGTTGGCTAGAAAAACAGAACCATAACAACCTTTGCCAATTAAACAACCTCGGAACCAAGACATTCCATCTCCATAGTTAATACTATGTTGTTGGTCTTGTTCTTGTTTCTTTCTTTTTTTGTTGTTGTTGTTGCTCATTATTCTTCTTTGTGTATAAAATTTTGCTAAGAATTTGGGTTTGAAAAAATTAGGGTAAGAGGGTTATGTATGAATGAGGTGAAAGATAGAAAGAAAATGAAATGAAATGAAAGTATATTTATATTTAGGGTTTATTAATTATATTGTGTTATAAAAGTATATATATTTGTGCTAAAAATTTGGCATGTGGGGGGATTGCTAAACAGGCAGCCGCGTTTTCTTTCAACTTGAAAAGGGTACGACACTTTTAACAAGTTTTTGTTTTGTTTTTTAAACAGAATAACTGTCACCCATTGTCTTAAGATTTTACTGTTCTTATTGCAACTATGCATATGGAAAGTAAGTAGTCTAATACTTGTTTCATTTGTTTTAGTTGGACTAAAATATGTTTATACCATTAATGGAACACAAGCTACATCGATTATTACAACAAACTAGCTCTTATTTGTAATAAAAACTAGGAATTTTCTAACTTGCCTCATAATGTGACAGGTTTTGAAGCAGGAACGGAATCAGAAGACAATGCCGGTTTTAGAGGAGTGCAAGAGGTGCGATTGCACAGAGTCACCGCTTGACGAGGGCCACCAAATTCCATGCACTTTTATTGTATATATGAACACAATATGATACTCGAGCTTAATTAATTCATGCACTACTTATACATATGTATATTATGTGTGTGTTTGAGGGTTTTTTTGTGGTAATGGCACGGGGCCACTGAAATTCACGAAACGGCCCTGCCAGAAGACAAAGTGATTGGTTACACTTAGAATAAACTAAAAAGAGTTAATTACTTAAATGGTCCACGTGATTTGTCGGGTATCACGAATAGGGCTGAGCGTCGGTCCAAAACTGAACCGAACCGACTCGAACCGACAAAACCGAAAACCATAAAAAACCTAAACCGAAACCGAACCGAATATGGTCGGTTCGGTTTAGTGTCGGGTCCGTCGGCTCAGTCCGGTTTACGTGTGTTTGTGCATGTTTTTGTCGGTTTTGGGTCGGACCGAATCGAAGGGTTGTCGGGTCGGTTCGATTTTTGTCTGTTCGGTCGATTTTGTCGGTCCGGTTCGATTTTGAACCTTCTATGCTCAGCCCTAATCACGGATTTAATCCTCGAACATTTTTTTGCGGATCCTCTATCCGTGTGATTTTTACAGCCAACATTCTAATACTAACATTCATCACAGTTTATAAACAGCAATAACACTAACAACATTCATGTATAAATTCATGTTGACAATCTTATGTATACTCCTCAGCCATTTGAATGTCTATTAAATTAAAAGAACCCTAAATCTACAAAAATCAAACTTAACACCCAAGAACAGATTTGGCCACTAGTGGGTTTTACCACATCTCCATATTCAAACACCATTGAATAGAATGGGATGTGTGTGATACTAAAAGTGAGGGTGTTGGTGTGGATATTGTGTTAAAGAAAACACATGAAAAAAAACAAAAACCCTTTAAATGTTAATCATATGTCTAAGTTAAGAGTCAAACTAACATAGCTGACAGTCAAAGGATCAAACCTGTAACGGGTCAAAACCACAGTGAAAGGATCCGCAAAAAAAAGTTCAGGGACTAAATCCATAATACTCGACAAACCACGAGGACTATTTAAGTAATTAACTCAACTAAAAAGTACTACAAACATGAGTTCTAAGGACCGAGTGCATAAAAATCGACTTTTTTTTTTTAACAAAATGAATGCTACGCTACAAAAATTCATGAGTGTCTCGAGACTCCGTCACTATTTTAAAGCATTAAACGAATTGAAATTACCATATCTATATGTAAGTCGATATTTATAGTCTTTTTAATTTGAGAATTTAACAAATTTACCGTTATGTGTTTACTAATGACCAAATGTGTTTACTAATGCTTCAAAACTTGTCACATGACAAAAGTTTGAAAAAATGTTAGACTAAAGATAGTGTTCTTACCTCTCATCTTATACATCTGCGTCACATCAACTTTTTCTCTCCTCTTACTTCCCCTTACTCTCTCTTACTTTTCACCCGTTTTGGTTATTTTTCTCTCACATTTCATTAGGCTAAAGGGAGTGGTGGTGACCGGTTCACCGCCACATCAGCGCCACCTCAATTTTCTCTCTGCTCTCACTTCACCTCACTCCCGCTCACATTTCACTCGTTTTTGTCACATTCTCCCACCTTTCATTAAATACTCACTTTATACAAATATATCACACTAAAAATCACACACTCACAAAACAAATAAGAAATAATTACTTTTTGAAAATGAGGCCTACTTTTTTGCACCTCACTATGGTGAGCCAGTCACCAAACACATGCAAAATGATCGCGACTTGAGTTTGGTGTTTTATAGTGTCACTCGTTAGTGAGTGGTCACGGAGGTTGGGTCACCCCCACTCCGTCTGGCATTAAAATACCTGCTTTATACAAAATATACATCATTTAATATCTCACACAAACTCACAAAAACTAAATAAAAAACATTAAAACAAAAAAAGAGGCCCATATTTTTTTCAACATTCCAAAGGTGAGCCCCTAACATTTCGTTTCTTTTTGGTAGGTGCTCACTTGATAACTGGAATGGGGATGAAAGGTGAGCATGTCTCACTTAGTAAGTGCTCACACCCGCTCCGCCCGACCTTAAAAACTATTCTCTTAATAGTTGTTGGGACCATGTATATCAAAATCTTTTATTAAGACAATTATGTGGTTTTAACTTTTTCTATAGAAACATAAACGAAAAAGAAATGCCAAGAGCAATAGACAAAATGTAAGTAGTTCATTAGAAACGGCCGTTAGTTATCCATATTGTATAAAGAATAATAAACTATAGTTTCTGCTCACTTTGACATCTAAAAATTATAAAGAGAGGTGAAGGAAAAATAAACAATTATATTACGGAAGTTGCTTATTCAGAAATCAACTAGTTGGTCAAAAAAGGTTTTCACTTGAAAGTGTGTCCTTTTAAAAACAATTTAATCTCACGTATTATAGTTTCTTGGCATTTGCATATATCGTAATCATTTTGTTTGTTGGTCAAAAGATAAGGAAAACATTTCAGTTTCTATCAATAACTATAGTGTAGTTTTCAAAGGTATTGTGGCTACTATATACGAAGTATTCTAAAAGCTAGTTTATTAATTACTTATTAGATTGATTAAAGAACCCAGACAACGTAGTTCGAAGTACTCTTGACTAGTTGATAGTTGCATATAAAAAAGTAATCAACGATTTAAACGTTTCTTATTTTATTATGTCCAAATAATACTACATTAGCAAAGTTGTGCATAGTTGACCAAATAATTGTATTAGCATCTAGTTAATTGCAAGTTTGTTGACTGCAACTTAGTTGGAATATTTATTTTGAAATCGTCAACATAAATAGACTTAAAGTGAGTGAATTATCAATGACTGTATTTGCATGTTTTTATGAAAGTTCCTTCACAATGCGAACATAATTTTAAGTTTCAAGAGTAAGTATATGTCTTTTTTAATTTGAACACATGATTGAGTGGTGTCGAAAAAGGAGAAAGTTGTATAACTTCAAAGTGGATAAATCGAGAGATAATGTTGGTTATCTAAAGAACAAACGAGCTCGACATTCTATTACAATAAAACTAAACAAATGAATCAAAAATCAAAATTATTTATCTCTATCTTTTGCACATTTATATTATGTTGTAATAAATTAATAATCAAGGATTTGTTAAATATTTGATGTCGTAAAAACACCGTACTTACGCCTGAATTTGTCGCCACAATTGCCAACAGCATGTGTCGTCACCACCACCATTTTGTTTGGTTTAGGTGGTTTTGACCGGTTGTTAGAACTAGGTGGTATACCGTTGTTATTGCTTAAAGTTATTTTAATTTAAAGTTTTTTTTTTTTTTTTTTTTTTTTTTTTTTTTTTTTTTTTTTTTTTTTTTTGAACGGCGAAATTTTATAAACTAGCAAGGAGCTAGAACGAAGAGAAACATTACAAAGGAATCAAATAAGGGTTTTTAAGCCAAGTCTCCCAAGAAAACACCCATTTACATCTACTTTTGCACCAAAGATAAGAAAGAGACACTATATCATCAATGATCGTCGAGCGGGAAGGAGGTTTTTCACCAAAAAGCAAGCGGTTACGGAAAAGCCAAATGGACCACCAACCGACATCAAAAACTCCTTCCAGCAGACATTTACCATTAGAAGAAATTCTGAGAGCCGAAAACCACGAATTCCAATCTGAAAAAGATAACCAATGCTGCCATTCAAGATCCCACCATCTGCAAATATGCTTCAAAACACCTTGAGCCAAGTCGCACTGGAAGAACACATGAGAAGCATCTTCCCCAACCGAATCACAAATTGGACAAGAATCAGAATCCAAATTAATACCTCTACGCCTTAAGTTAGACCTAGTCGGAAGGCAGTCCCGACGAGCCCTCCAGATGAAAACGTTGATTTTTAAGGGGATGGTTTTCACCCATCTCGTAGGTTCAGACGAAGAAGGCAAAAAAAGATCATCTAAAGATTCCCTGATGTCTTTAACTCTAAAGATACCGTCACCAGATATGTTGCAAATCCAACGATCTTGTAAAGTGGATAGAGAAATAGAATCCAATCGAGAAGCCAACTCAGAAAGTTGTTGTTGTTCGGAACCATCTCGCACAAGTCTACGAAAGGAGGCAGTAACGTGGGACATCAATTTATTAGCAACAGTAATATGCCTATCTTGTTCAAGCGCAAATATACGAGGGAAGATTTCACTAAAAGGAGAGTCTCCGTTCCAAACGTCAAGCCAAAATCTAGTATTATTCCCGTTGCCAACACGCTTAGAACAAAGGGATAAGAAGTCAAAACCTTTAGATTTTAATAATTGAACTTCCTTCATTATCGAACTCCAGTTAGAAGCCATATGAACCGAATGAGATTCAATATGAGTCCCATAGATTGCACCAATGACTCGAGACCACAAGGATCCGTCTTCCGAAACGAACCTCCAAACCCATTTAAGGAGCATAGCTCTATTAAGCGCATAGTAACTCGAAACTCCTAACCCACCTCTTTTCTTGGAGGCAAGGACATTTTTCCAAGCAACCCACGTGATTTTTTTATCGGAGGAATCGGCCCCAATAAAGAAGTTATTACGAATAGACTCCATCTCTTTTATTACACCTTTAGGGACTTTGAATATAGACATACAGTAGAGAGGGGATGCACCAAGTACCGACTTTAAAAGCGTTAGTCTTCCACCAGTAGAAAGAGTTTTAGACTTCCATTTAGAGAGGCGAGATCGTAACTTTAGGATGACATCAGCCCAATACTTATGACGAGACACATTTCCACCGACCATAACACCAAGATAACGAAATTGGTCCATCATGATAGAACAACCAATGGAGAAGGCTGCCAGCTCAACATCTAACCGAGGAACACCCACTCCCAGAAGTTGACTCTTGTGCATATTAATTTGTAATCCCGAAGCCAAAAAGAAGCACTTAAGAACATTGATAATACTACGCAGATTATTGCTAGACCACTCCCCTATAATCAAAGCATCATCTGCGTAGAAAAGGTGCGATAAAGAGAGAGAATTACTAAGACGAATACCTTTGAACAACCCCGCGTCAACAACTCTACTAAAGGAAAGATGCAACGATTCCATCACAAGAATAAAAAGATAAGGAGCCAAAGGATCGCCTTGTTTAAGCCCCCCATGAAAGGAGAATTCATTAGAAGGACTTCCATTAACCAAAATTGAGGCCTTAGCGTAGCAAAATGTACCACGAATCCATTGGCACCACTTGGGACCGAACCCAAAAGCCTCAAGCACATTAATTAAATAATCCCAGCGAACCGAATCATATGCCTTAGCAAAATCAACTTTGAAGAACATAGTTTGTTTACTTTTCTTTTTGCACCAATGTAAAACTTCGCTGACGATAAAGGGACCGTCCAAAATCTGCCTCTCCGAAACAAAAGCGGATTGAGTGTCGGAAATAAGATTCGGAATAATCATAGCTAAACGATTGGCCAAAATTTTCGTCACCACTTTGTAAACACAACCAATTAGGCTAATGGGACGAAAGTCAGAAACTAGTTTAGCATCCAATACCTTTGGAATAAGAGCTATGAAGGAGGAATTGCATCCTTTAGAGAAAGTTCCACTGATAAAGAAATGTTGTACCGCGTCACATAGATCAGCACCAATAAAACTCCAATACTTTTTAAAAAATTCAAAAGTATAACCATCTGGGCCTGGGGACTTATTATCTCCACAACTCCAAACCGCCTGTCGGATCTCAACAGTGGTCACACTTCTCTCTAAGTCATCGACTTGGTCTTGAGCTAACTTGTTGGGAAAAATAAAATTTAAGTTAAGCCCAGAAGTATTGGGCTTTTTGAAACGAGCCTCGAAATGATTCTGAAAAGCCTCCTTAACAACGTTCGGATCCGTTTGCCAAACACCGTCAACAAAGATCCCTCTAATCGCTAATTGAGAACGTTTTTTATTGACGATGCCGTGGAAGAACTTAGAGTTCTCATCTCCCTCAATATCATTCATTTGTATGAATGGTACAAAGAAAATCAATGTTCTATCGATTTAGAATTTAGCTAGATTATAAAATAAAGTAAGTAGATTTTGTTATATCAAGAATAAACTAATATCATTCGATGGAATTATAGTAACTAAGTAGCACGTTAAAAAGCAGGTAGCATGAGGAAGACAGGCTACTTATGGCCAAAGTGACCACCTCACCTTGAGAGAAACCAGCAGCACTTGAATTGGTCAGAACCAGAATATATCAGCACCGCACTCTCACATGGCCAGATGGCATAAATCAACCCACAAAATGCATGCAACTCCATGTTCACTTCTCAATGTATGCCAGATCATATACCCACATGAGCCTCAATCCTTCCTTTTGCTACCTCTTATTCATCTACCACTTTCTTATATCGAGTTTTGAAAAGCAATAAGTTATGTTAATGCTTGAAACTAGCAAAATGCTAGGCGTAACAATGATATTTCGATCAAAGACTCTAGAGCTACGACACAAAACGACTCCAAGATAACACCCAACAAATTAAACAACTCTAAAACCACAACCCAAACGACTCTAAAGCCACAAAGGACCTCAATATCTTTAGCTTTGAGTATCTTTATCTTTAATTGGTGTATGGTTTATAAAATGTAGACTAAAATACACCGTTGGTCCCTAAACTTGTATCGGAGGATCGCGATGGGACGAACCTCGCCCTTTTCATCGCCACGGGTCCAAACAGTAGCCATTAAATGCCAGATTGGTCCCTTGACCAAGTCAAACTCTGATTTTTGTTTTGTAGTCGAGGGTATTTTAGTCCATACACATTTATATTTTTATAACACATTTATGTTTTACCCCTTCATCTTTCATCCTCTTCATCATCTACCCAAATCATTTATCTTCCCAACATTCATCATTCATCTCCCCTTCTGCACAACATTGAACACGATGCTATTAATTAATCAGAAGCTCACAGAGGTAATGAGATCTTTTTACGCAATATCAGTTTATTGATCATGTCTGATTGTAGCCTTGTAGGTGATGTCGTATTACAGGAAGTTCCATAATCTGTTATGGATTAAATTATGAACCGAATAGCTAGGTCCAATATGACATACATGCTATATACTAAATCTATTATGACAGACGAAAATGAAAATGCTGCAAAACTTGTAATCTTGGTTCCTCGCCTTTACACTCAGAAATATTTCTATGTGATTATTCTAATGTGGTTTTGGTTTAAAGCCAACAACAGCAAAGTTTCTAGTAGCATCAGGGAGGGCTAGACGAAGTCCATCGAGTTCAGGTTTTGCGATTACTTGACAGCCGAGACGCGACCTGCACATAACAGACCATGTATAAGATTGTAGTCAAATGACATGGATGTAGCCTGATTATGTGAATGTTAAAGATAACTTACGTTTCTGTGAGGCCAAAAGCAAGGTCTAGCATGTCATTTTCCTCATCGGTTGGTTCTTCAAGCTTATTATATTGTTCTACGTCCTGGCCAATGGCGATAATGTTTAGTCAAACTTAAAAAACATTATGTTTGCTATTATACAATTTTATGTCAACTGTTTAGAGTGCAATAGCGTACCATGACAATCACGTGACATGTGGAACAAGCAAGTGACCCTTCACATGCTCCTGTAATCAAGTTCAAATTTATTAGCGCAGATGTACATGCTAAACACTGAGGTGCAACAAACTTGGATAAAAACGCGATTTGACCTATTTACCTTCAAGCTCGATGTCGTTTTGATGGGCTGCTTCTAACATATTCATTAGAACTGGGACCTTGATCTGGGTCTCTTCGCCGTCTTTGTCAACAAATGTCACGGTAATTCTGTACACTTACGGAAGGTTTTAATCAGCGATTCATCCAAACGGGTTATGTTTATCTCAAACGGGTCAAATGGGACAAAGTCCACCAATGTGTATTCTTGATGCACAAAACCTTTCATATCGTTTTACTCAACAAAATTAAAACTAAAGGTTTGATAACACAATTCTTGAAATCATATGTACAACATTAAGCCATTAATCATCTATTAGAAGTAAGAAAGAAAAAGGGAAAAAAAATCCTGTACAAACCCAACCCGTCAGACCCATAGTAAAAGAATTCCCTATTTTGAACCGACTACGACCTGTTAATCAGCCCCATTGTTTGTATTTACATTTTATGCAGGTCAAAGTCTCACACATGTCACAATATGCACAATCATACACAACAAACAGTTACACGAGCGAGGTTTTCCCACTTGAAGTTACCCAGGGAGGGCGAGTCTTTGACTCATAGTACGCAGCCTAACCGAAGTATCCCCATGACCATTACCCTGCCCACCCCCAAGATGTGAACCTAGTGAGGTTTGCACCTGAGACCTCTTGTGAGGACGCCTAACCACTACGCCACCTTCTCGCTAAATCTTGTTAGTATTTTAGATGTGAGTCCTAATAACTTTCCACGAAATTGGAATCTTTGTTTTAAATCATGAAATCCTAACTTGGTTCACTAATTCTTTGTACGCAACAGAAAACTAATTGAATGGTGTAACATATTGATAAATTAAACAAGGAACATAAACTAAAGCTAAGATTCATGATTGTCTGCAAATTACGCCTGTGTAGCCTATAGGAGCGGAAAAATTAAAACATGCATCACTTAACTAGTTCAGTTATCTATCACTTCTACACATATAAAATCTGCGAGATACGAAAAGTAAAGAAAAAAACAAACCTTTAGATAAGGCTCTAACAGCCTGAGCTCCAAGTTTCAAAGACTTAAAACCCAACATTGTATCTTCAAAAACAAAACAAACCCAGATCAGAAATCACAATAACATAAACAAATTAACAATCTTTACTAATAAACTAACTCATTTCTGGAAAAATTAGGTTGGTTTCTCAGTAGACATATTATCAAACACTTGGTGGACATGTATAAAAATATAAAGATATGGGAACTTAATTACCTAAAGACAGAAACTTTATGTTGTTATATAAAAGGGTTTATAAAAATGGGTTATAGAGTGACGGCGTAATAGAACCGACCGACCTAAAAAAAAGCGATCAAGAGGGAAGCGTGATGTTTGGTATCGAACCCGGTACCTCTAGCTCGCAAAGTCATTACCTTAATATCACTAGGTCTCGATTACCTATAAATTTTAGTACTATTAACTTCATATAGAACATTGGAGAAAGTCATATAGAACTATTAACTTCATTAATCAATCAGAAGCATTCTGAACATTACTAAAATATCTCGTTTTGACTTGTTACCCAACCCAGCCATTTTGGAACCTCTACAAGAAACCAAACCCTGTGGATAGAGCTTTTTGGGCTACCCATACAAAAAGTAATTCAGGGTAAGTAGAAATGTGAAAACAAAGATATTAATAATTTGGGTCAGTACCTTTAGAACTCCAGTTGATAATGCTGCTTGAAGTGTTTTCCCATGCCATGATGCTCTTATTGGGGGGCTCACGACAAATCTAAAGAAAAACTCAGTTATTTAAAGTACTAACAGAAATCACAATATACTAAATAGAAAGCACAAAGTTTAAAAAAGTATAGTCACTTGCTTTGCTGCTGTGATGAAATCAGCACCTCAACCAAGGGGTATGAACAATAGCTAGAGTTCTTACAAGCATTACTGGTTTCTGAAGGTGATCTTCTGCCGCCGCAGATGATCAGTAATGATTAATTAATAGCATCGTGTTCAATGTTGTGCAGAAGGGGAGATGAATGATGAATGTTAGGAAGATGAATGATTTGGGTAGATGATGAAGAGGATGAAAGATGAAGGGGTAAAACATAAATGTGTTATAAAAATATAAATGTGTATGGACTAAAATACCCTCGACTACAAAACAAAAATCAGAGTTTGACTTGGTCAAGGGACCAATTTGGCATTTAATGGCTACTGTTTGGACCCGTGACGATAAAAAGGGCGAGGTTCGTCCCATCACGATCCTCCGATACAAGTTTAGGGACCAACGGTGTATTTTAGTCTAAAATGTATCACAAACGTTTGATTTGGAGGAAAGTGACTTATCCAAAATTAAAAGGGCAAATTTTTGTTCAAATTGTTGACATTTTACAATGAAGTATTCTCACATTACGAAACACATTTTTTTATGTGCCTTTGTTTGTTACAGAATAATTCTAGAAGCGTAATATTCGATGAAAGATTTACAATATCGACGTTAACTGGTTTACATGTCCCATTCAAATAATAATATGTCGAAGACAATAGTGACTTTGTGCGCTCTATATTATATATATATTTTTTAAACGGCAAATTTTATAAACTAGCAAGATGCTAAAAAGAACATTACAAAGAAATCAAATGAGGATTTTTCATCCAACTCTCGAAAGAAAACAAACTATTACATCTACTAGAACACAAATTAAAAGAATGCGACACAATATCATCAAAAATCACAGAACGTCTCGGAGGGTTCACTGCAAAAATATTCCTGAACGCCCAAAGATGCCACCAGGCTATGTAAAAAACTCCTTCCAAAATTAACATGAGTCTAGAAGGGAACCGAATAGCTGAAAACCAAGCAACTCAATCTGAAAAGGACAATAAGTCATGCCAATCCAAGTCCCACCAACGACAAATCCTGCGAAAGACAAGCTGAGCAATATCACATCGAAACAAGATATGAGGAATATCCTCTGGAACCAAGCTTCCACATATCGAGCATAGAGAGGAATCCAAAACCACTCCTCTACGAATAAGATTACATCTGGTCGGAAGACGATCAAGCCGAGCACGCCAAGCAAAAACATTAACCTTAATCGGGATATATTTCACCCATCTCGTTGCATTAGTATCTGAAGGAAGAAGAATATCGTCTAAAATTATACGAACCTCTTTAACACGAAACTCACCTTCGCCATTCATATCACAAATTCATCTATCCTTAGATATATAGTTTGTGCTCTATATGAGCTCGACCAGTAGTAACCATTGTGATTATGGGTGTTATAAAACCCGACCCAACCCGAACTCGAATATGACTATTCGGGTCGGGTTACTCGGGTTCAAAATTATATTCGGGTCAACCCGAATGACCCGAGTTCTAAATAGGTTCGGGTTCGGGTATGTTTTTATTAGCCTCGACCCGAACCCGACCAACCCCACTCGACTAACACTTTTACAATGTAAAAATATTGAAGTAAGCCATTTTTTTAATCATTTTACATATACTCGGGTTGACCTGAACCCGAATTAACCGAACCAATTTGACACGAACCGACTAACTCGAGTTGTAAATAGAGTCGGGTTCAAGTATGCTTTTTTAAGCCTAGACCCGAACCCGACTATGTAAACCCGAATAACACCCCTAATTGTGATAGTGTAGACCATATGGATAAACATGAATACATTTAATTTACAAGGTTGTTTTTACATCTAAAAATTTATCCCGAAGTAATAATATGCAATGATCGAGTTTGTGACCCATTGGAGAAGTTCATTACCCCGTTCATCCATATTACGAGCAGGAATGAGAGTTGAAATGCGAGGACATTAATGTTTACAAATTGTCGAACATTTAATTTTCTTCAATTTTGATAAATAAAAAGAATGTTTTTAACTTTAATTATGTGATTGTATATTGCAACATGTTTTGATACCATTCTTTTTAACTAATCCAATATGAGTGGTTACAAATCTTTACGGTTTTAATGATATTTACCTTAAAATTTAGACTGTTTACAATTTCTAAAAATAAATTGCATAGTATTTAATTTAGAGATGATTATTTGAAATTGTATCCACGTTGCAAAAAAAAAAAAAAAAAAGAAAAAAAAAAGGTACTATTCTTTATTTTTTCCAGTTACAAATAACGAAATTGTTAGTTTTCCTAATGTTTTTAAAAACAGATTTTAAAAATAATGGTATTGTGATATTGAATTTGTGATGCGAGAATCTTTTTATTTTGAAAAACTAATCAAACGTTATTATTTTTGATTTTTTTAATCTAAGTTTTCTGATAGCTTACAAGTAACATCAGATATACAATTACTGTGAGGTGCCATGTCACTATTTTTTCTAATCATACATATAATATTAAGATTAGCAACTCGATTATGTATGATAAAAAAAATGACACAAACTAAATATTAACTTTGATACATTTTTAACAAATTATTCTTTCGATATATCAAATAGCAAATAATTCAAATCAACCTATACAGGGGTGCGGTTCAGTTATTAAGTTGTTTGGTTAAAACTTTTTTTTTGGATAAAATCAATAACCGAATCGAATCAAATTCAAATTGGATTAAATCGAACCGAAAATCGAAACCAAACTGAATAATTCGAATTACATAATTTATATTATTGTTTTTGTTCAATTATATAAATTTTTAGAGAAACAGAAAATTCAATTTAAAAAATGTAATATTTATACTATGAAGTAGTTTTAATGTTTTTATTTAAGATAAATAATTATAATAAAAATATTTATATTTATGTGTATTCGGTTTTCTTTTTAGTTCATTTTTCATTTTGCCAAAATTATAACTGAATCGAAAACTAAATATTTAATTTTGCTCTGTTTGATTTTTATAAATTCGGTTAGTTTTTTCAATTCAATTCCATTTCGATTTTATAGGTGAAACTAGAGGTGCACAAAAACCGGTTTTTACCGGTTTTCGGTTTTTGGAAAACCGGTTTTTAAAAAACCGGTTTTGCCAAAAATCAGTTTCGGTTTTTCCGGAATCGGTTTTTTTCGGTTTTAAATGTTCGGAATCGGTTTTTTTCGGTTTCAAATGTTCCGAATCGGTTTTTTCGGTTTTAAATGTTCGGATCCGTTTTTTATCGGTATTTTACCGGTTCGGTTTTTTTTCGGAATTTAAAACATTTAATAAATTTCGAATACAATCATAACTTTTATTTAAACAATACAATCATACAACTAAAACTATAAAATACTAATACATTTCGAATACAATCATAACTTTTATTTAAACAATACAATTATAGAACTAAAAATAAATAAATACTAATACATTTCGAGCTTCGGCATGGCCATCACCCAAAAACATATTAATATACTCAAGTATATCGAGCTTCGGTATTGCCATCACCCGTGTATACTCAAGAAATTAAATCATCCAAAAATTCGTCTACATCTAACTCTTCAACATCAAATGGTTCAAATTCACCTTCATCTAATTCGGTAGCCGGAGGTGATATCCCCATGTCATCTTCTTCTTGTGCTATAGTTTCTTCAACTTCTTCAATCGAACCTTCAAACGATGTTTGATGTTGTACCCTATCTACTCCGTCCATATAATCTTTCAAACATACACATACTTCCACGGATTCGGGGCTAAGTTTTGTCCTTTTATCCGATATAATTCGACCACTATGAGAAAAGGCCGATTCGGAAGCTACCGTCGAAGCTTGGACCGCTAATAAGTCACGAGCCATAGCGGCTAAAATTGGAAATTGGATTTCCCTTTCTTTCCACCAAGCCAAAATGTCAAAGTTTGCAAACTCATCGGGACTTAAAGTTATTAAAAAGTTTGTAGCCATATATTGTCCCAACTCGCTTGTCGGGGCCGATGATCGTTGACGCTTTGTAGCGTCTTCACGTAAAGTATTATAAAGGTTTATGTTAATGTCCCTTGTCATTCGAGACGAACCGGCCCGCATTGGGTCGAGAATTGGGTTTGGTTGTTGACCATATTTTGTTGCATAAATTTCAAACAATTTTTTAAAATAATCATTAAATTTAAAAACTTGAGATTCTATATAGTTGGGATCTTCACCGTCCAACCCAAAAGATAATTCTAAATTTTCCATTATTCTTCTTATTAAAAGTTCTACGCCTCCAACATTTAAACATGGATTAAGTGCGGCGGAACAAGTATAAACCAAAGGTAAACTAGCAAAATCTTTTATAAATCTCTTTTTTATAACTTTAACCATTTTTCTAAACATTTGAGTAGGTGAGTCTTTTAATTCGTCTAATTTTTCCGTCATAGCATAAACTTGATTTAAAACTAATGGGCTAGTTGGGTAATAAACACCCGATACTATAGTTGTTGCCTCTTTAAAAACTTGTAAAAAAATAGTTAAAGCATCTAGAACACAACGAGTACAATATTTAAATAGGCAAGTTCGCCGTAATTTTTATACACTCTCTAATGCAAACCATAAATCCCCATAGAATTGTTTATATATAGCGAGCACATTACTTGCTGTTTAATTGATATTTGCAAAAGCATTTGTTACACCACTTGGTACCGATCCTGGCTTTAATCTATGTGGATGATCCACCTTAAGATGAACGCAATACAAACTTTTATATAATGCTGTTGCAAGATGAAATCTACGAAAATTACTTAATGAACAACTATTTTTGGCAAGATGAAGCTATCTACTCGTTCTAACCCTAGCTGATTTACTAAATTGATTAAAAAATGTTCAAAAATTTCTCCGTTGTTGATA